>JAQIXW010001427.1:0-19497 GCA_034700685.1 Willowsia buskii | reverse complement strand
GCCTTCTCTGCAACAATTGGAGGAAAACTTGAGTTCAATTTCTGGAAATCTCATAAATGCATTTAAACCCACAACACTTTTCATAGAGTTTGGCGAGAATTTATGCAGCATTCTACAAGGAAGTCAGTCTGCCTTGAGTATTTTGTTTCCTGAACAGGGAGCAAAGGAAGATATATCGTCAATGGCAGAGTTTTACACAGACTTTGGAAAAGTTAATGGCATGAAAGGAATGGTGACTGCTGTTACGGAAACATCGATAAGCCACTTCATTGATACTCATTCCCGAAACGACAAGCCTCTTTTAAGAATATGTGAGATAGGTGCGGGTACTGGCTCCTTTTCTGAAAATATTTTAAAAGTTTTGACCAGTCTTAATGTTGAATTCGAATATACCTACACGGATATATCATCAGCGTTTTTTCCTGATGCGAAAACGAAATTTGAGAAGTATCTGAGCAAAATGATTTTCAAAAAGATGAACATAGAAGAGGACCCGATTGGTCAAGGATTTGTACCCGAGTACTACGACATCATCTACGCTTCTGATGTGATTCATGCGACGAAAAACTTGAAGAAAACACTGACAAACATATTCGCAATACTGAGACCTCGATATGTTTGAAATGACAAAAGTGAATAGATTCGTTACCTACCTTTTTGGAGGTCTGGATGGATTTTGGAGATTCGAAGATTTTGATTTGAGACCCAATCACTGCACTTTGAGCGGTGATGGCTGGAACAAAGTTTTGGAGGAATCAGGTTTCAAGGTAGTGGAACAATTCCCGATTGCAGACCAATACTGCTCCCTTATCTGCAGTAGACGCAACATTGAGGGTTTGGATGTCTCAAAAAGCCTATCAAGCATAAGTGAATCTAAAGCTTGGTTAATATTTCATCAAGAAGACAGTCCAATTTCCATGTTCTTGATTGACAAACTTTCTAAGCTTCCCAACCGCTGTGTGATTCGGGTCGGAGCCGGATCCGTGTACCAAAACAACCAAAAACAAGACTGTATAGAGTTCCAAGTTAGAAAAGATTCAGAAGAGGACTTTGTTCAGGTTATGAGCTGCATTGAAAATCATGATGATATCTCGCTAGAAGGTATAGTATATTCCTGGTCTTTGGAAGCGGAGCGTGCAAATCAGGACGAAATACTTAAACCCTTTTTCTACCTTTCAAAGTCAATTCTGAGAATGAAGAAAAGCACTGGGCTGAAGGTAGTAGTGCTTATCAAAGGTATTTTTCCAATTGCGGAAAACAACTTAACTGGCTTTAAGTATAGTTCACTGCTTGGCTTCTTAAAGTCGTTCCAAAATGAACGAATTGACTTACTCTGCCGTTGTGTGGATATTGGGGAAAACGAGAGTGAGTCAGGAAGGCTACAAACGTTCCAGGAATTATGGAACAGTGAACCAGAGACACAAGTAGCTTATCAAGGAACTAACCGGTATTCGCCAAAAATTGTAGAATTGAAGAGAGCTTTGCCAGATTTGAAGTTACCCACCGGTATTGACAAATTTCAACTCATTATTCCTGAAACAAAGTCCATTTCTGATTTACAATTCGGTGCATTGGAAATGCCAGCTTTGTTGCCAGGTGAAGTTGAAATTCAGATAAAATCGACGGCATTAAATTTCAGAGATGTGTTTACCGTTTTGAAACCTTCAGAAGAGTTCAAAAATTTGAAGGGATTGGGTCTGGATTTTGCTGGAACTATTAAGCGCGTACATTCAAATGTCAGCAGATGGCATGTTGGCGATGATGTATTTGGATTCAACATTAATGGTGTAGCCCTTCCAAGTCATGTTAACATGCATGAGTTAGATATTCAAGCGATTCCAAAGGACATGACCTTTAGCGAGGCATGTACTCTTCCAGCAGTATTTATGTATTCCTATCATTGTCTGATTGATGTGGTAAAGATCAAACCAAATGATGTCGTCCTTATCCATACTGCTTCTGGTGGGGTGGGTCTAATCGCAATCGAAATTTGCAAGCATATTGGAGCAACGGTTATTGCGACAGCTGGAAGTAAACGAAAGCAAAATTACCTCAGGTCATTGGGGATCCAGCACATATTTCACTCCCGAAACACAGATTACTGCCAACAAATTATGAATGTAACCAACGGCCGTGGCGTCGACGTCGTATTAAATTCACTCACCAGCGAAGGGTTTAAAGAGGCAACTCTTAAATGTTGTGCACAAGGTGCTCGGTTTGTGGAAATGAGCAAGCTTTCTGTTTGGAGTGCTCAGGAAGTTCAATTGTTACGTCCTGATGTACAATATAAGATTGTAGATCTTGCTTCCTTAAAAAGAAGTGACGTGGTTCGCTTAATGAACAAACTGAAGGAACTCACAGATGAAAATGTCGTGCATCCCATTCCTTATGTCAGTTTCAACGGACTGAACATTCGAGAAGCTCTTCAGTATTTGCAAAAGGCAAAGCACATTGGCAAAATCGTATGCAAAATGCCAGAAGTAAGAAATATTAATGGCAAAATGGAAGTGTATACGCCCATGTTCCATTCAAATGCTACATATCTGATAACCGGGGGACTTGGTGGAATCGGATTTGAAGTATGTAAATGGATGTTAAAAATGGGAGCGAAGTACGTCCTAATAGCAAGTAGAAATGCGCCCAGCGTAAAAATTCGTGCAGATATATTTCAGATAAATGACCAATACGCCTCCATGGTCATTGCTGTTCAGCTAGATGTCTCCAATTTTGATCAATGTAAGGAACTGATTGGACATAGAATTTCGGAAATGGGTTTCCCAGCATTAAGAGGTGTCATGCATGCTGCAGGAATATTACATGACGGATTAATCGAAAACCAAAGTTGGGACACACTTTCAAGCACTTTCAGAACGAAGATTGATGGAACTTTGAATTTACATGAGTTGACCAAGCACAACTCCAAGTTGGAACATTTTGTATTGTTTTCCTCCATGGCATCTCTATTTGGTTCTCCCGGACAGAGCAACCATTCAGCCGGAAACCAGTTTGAAGATATATTTGCCCACCACAGGAATTCCATTGGGTTACCGGCCACATCTGTCAATTGGGGTCAATGGGGTGAGGTTGGTATTGCAACAGAAGTAGATTTACCAGGAGTAAAACCATTGACAAATCTGCAGGGAATCAATGGCTTGGAATACGTTCTAAAAGCGCACCGTATTCAAACTGGCATCGTAAACATTGAGTCGTTCGTGCTGCTCAGTAAATTGTATCCTCATCTAAGCTCAATGTTTGATGAGCTCGTCTGGAAAGCCGCAACAACTGGATCACCAGATGAACCTCAAATCAATCTAGGAAAAGATGAGTTTTGGAAGCAATACGACGAAAAGCAAAGCGTTGAGCAAAAGCACGAAATTCTGAAAGAAACCCTTCGTCTAATTCTAAGAAACATTCTCAAAATTGAGGAAGCGGATGGTGTGAAGGATAATTCAAACTTTCAAGAAATTGGCGTTGATTCACTTATGTTTGTCGAGTTAAAAAATGCGATTCAGGCCCTTCTTGGAAATAGGGTGACCATTAATGCCAGTGATTTAAGGGATTCCAACACTGTCCAGGTCCTATCACAAGTTCTTATTAACAACATTGAAGGCATTGATACGGGCTCATCAAAGGCTCCTACAATGGAGCAAGTCGCTCAACTCATAGCTGAGGACTGCATACTTCCAGATAACATAACACCTGGTGCAGACCAACAACGAATGAAAACGGAAGAGATATCAACAATTCTTCTTACTGGAGTAACGGGTACATTAGGGCCATACATTTTGAAGGAGTTAAGTAACAGAAAACAAGTGAAACAAATTATTTGCTTAATTCGCCCCAAAAGAAACTTCTCAGCAGACGAACGTCTATGGGATATTCTAAAGGAGAGGGAATTACTCCAGGAAATCGATAAGAGTAAGGTCCGCTGTGTCACTGGAGACGTTGCATTGTCCCGACTTGGAATGGAAAACGAAGTTTGGAATGAACTAGTTGACAATGTGGACGCAATTTTTCACTGTGCGGCTCTGGTGCAACATGTGGAGTTGTACAGGAAACAAGATTCAGAAAACTCTATGCGAAATGTTAATGTTGGAGGGTTGAAACATGTTTTGGAATTTTGTGTCACTGGACGAAAGCTGAAGCATGTATTTAATGCATCCAGTGTTCTGGGCGGTCTGAGTGTGGACAAGGATGGCAACTGGTCGGAAAATTGGCCTGAACCGAATGACTTCGATGGGGTCACTTCGTTAGGCTACCCTGTAAGCAAGTTCGTTGGTGACGTGTTAATGAAAGAAGCTGTTACCAAACGAAATATCCCCGGAAAATCATTCAGATTTCCGTTGATTTCTGGCGATTCGAGAACTGGGCGATTTATCCTCGAACAGAACCACTTTATGTCAAGATTCATTTTCTATCTAAAGACAGGGATAATGGCAAGTAAGTTGTTCCCTATTCCTGTATTTCCGGTCGATGTCTGTGCTAACGTTTCGGTAGACATATGTCTCAATTCTGATGCACAAGACGACATTTACAACATTATCAACTCGAAGCCAGACACTGACAAGGAATTTGTGGCATACGCAATACGTTTTGGACGCGATATCAAACTTGTGGACTTCAAAGAATTTACTGAAAGGGTGTTACAAGAGACAACGGGGCCTTTAGCTTTGTTTAAGGAATTTTACACAAACGAAGAATACATGATGTCACTGAGTAGCAATGCTCCAATGATTAAACAGTGGCTACTACTTGATGGGTCGACAAAAGAGGATTTCTTCAAAAGTAAGAAAATTCCCAAGATTGTTCCAGGCTTTTATGAAACTCCTCATGGCCGTGCTCCCTCAATGGAGTTTGTGTACAAAGACCTATTGTTTGCCAAGGAGCAAGGGTGGCTGGAAAAATTTGGGTTGTAGACCTTCATGGAGTATGTGGAGATTGGAAGATGAAAATAATAAAATAATGTGAAAATGCGCAGTCATTTTGTTTTTGAAATACATAATTACAATACTATTAGGGTGCTTAAGGATAAGGATATGATTTTATATAAAAAGGAAACACTTGGATGGTTGAAAATGTCAAATGAAAAGGCAACTAAATACCTAATTAAAATGTCGTGAAAACTAATAAGTAGTTTGTATTTACAATTAATCATTTAGCATTTTCTTTAAAATCCGGTTAGTTGATTATGATTTTATGTCTTATTATAAGTGATATAACTCGAACAGGGAAGGAATCCCAAATGTCAATTATAACTATTTCCCTGTGAAATACACATACACCGATACACCAATAAATATTATACTTGACTATGTTTGTTGTAAACATTATATGAAATAAATGTATATAAAAAATATTGAACTTCTACATTATTATTATTCATTAACTTTGATTTAAAAAATAATATGTATGACTATTATATCAGTGTATAAGATAGTTAAGCTGCATATTCACTCAAAAAGAATTTGTGTGTAATTGTAATGCTTTGGTACAATGAGTATATGAATTCAAATGATTATCTTTTACAACTGCTCAAGCATGCAAACTTGTATGCAACTTTTGGAACTGGCTTCTATTTTTTACATAAACAAAGTGCTTTGTGTAAACTTGAGTAACATGAAATACATAAATTCTTTTGCATGATGTCTTCTTGATGTGGATTTCATCCGGAAATGTTGTTGTTGTCTGTTGCTCAGCTGTCAGCTCAGCTGTGTGCTTCAAAATGTAAAGAGAGAAAAAAATTTACACGTTAAATTGGAAGTTACGATGTGCTTTGGTTTAAAAATAATTTAAAAAGGATAAAATTCTATTAACTCGAGTTATCTTCTATTATATATTAGCTCTCAGATGTGCACTACATCTCCTTTATAAGAGAAGACTCGAGGTAGCTCTAGGACGGCATCATCAGCTGATGTTTGTTATTTTTGTGTGTGTTTGCATTTGCTTCGCTATCTCACATATCACCACCAACATACTGAACTTATTGCTCACTTGAGACCTGTGAGCTTGGAGGAGTTTGAAGGTGGACAATAACGGTGACCGTTAGAAACCGTTATAACGGCTAAATCTTTGTATTGTAAACATAGGGCGTGTGTCATATCATTCTTCACCATTTTTAACACTGATCCTTTTCCACATAAACTTTTCTGAAATTTATAACGGTTTTAACGGTGTTTTCGCCCTTTTTGCTCTCCTGACTTAACGAAAGAGATTTTTTAAATTCTGATTTTTGCAATGGGTAAGTGGTCATCATCGCTTTAATAAGTTTGAAGGTGGACACCAACGATCAACGGCAATCGTTAGAAATCGTCATAACTGTCAAATTGTGCAATATGAACATAGGGCATGTGTGTACTCATTCTTCAATATTTTCATCACTAATCATTTTCCATATTAACGTTTTCGAAATTTGTAACAATTTTAACGGTTTTAAACCATTTTTGCCCTCCTGCCTTAGCGAAATGGAATTCTTCGATACTGATTGTGGCAATGGGTTATGGGGTCATCATCGCTTTAAAAAGTTTGATGATGGACACTGACGGCCAACGGTAGCCGTCAAATTTTAGATATCATTTGATCTGGACTCTTAAGAGGAGTGCAAGTTCTTTGTGTTTTCTCAATTTAACGATATGGGGTAACATGAAAATAAGTGTTTTATGGTCGCATTTGGCTTACTATTGCAAAATAAAAGCATGTTCTGCAGGGTGTTTGCTTCACATGCACGGCACATTCACAGTTTTTATATACTGCAGTTGTCAAGTTTATTTCTATATAGTCAAAGTAATTCATTTAAAAACAAGTGGTTTGTTTAAAGGCACTAATAACCGACGGCAACTGTTAGAAACCGTTAAATTTCGCAACAGGGCATGTGTAGATTCATTCTTCAGCATTTTTAGCACTGATTACTTTTTACATTAACGTTTTTGAAATTTGTAATTGTTTTAACGGCCTTTTCACCATTTTTGCATTTCTGCCTAAACGAAAGCGAATTTTTCAATTCTGATTTTTGCGAATAATGGTGACTTGGTCAGATCATTTACCATAACTGCCTGAATCAGTTCCTCTCCTCAGGAGAGGAACCCATTGGCCTTTTCTTGTTTAACATAATTAACTATTCAATGATACGTTTTAACATAAAGTACAGTAGTTGTATGGAAGTACGTACAAGGAAGAAAAAAGATTCACTGAAATTTTTAAAATTCTGAGAAACTTTATCATGATGGGTGCAAAAAGTTTGGTTGATAAGAGGGCTAATCCAATAATTGGTGGAGTCTGTGGTTGCCTGTTGTGCTGCTCAAAAGATAATAAAACATTGAAGTCCATTTCCAACCGTGAAGATTTATTATTTGTTTTAAAGAAAGTGCTCCAACTTTCTACTTTAGTTCCTGAGACTTTGGAGGTGGAAGAAAATTTGGTTGCGTCACCTTCAAGGTCATCTTCTCTCAGGGTTCCAGGATCGTTAGAAGTGCACATGTGTAAAAGCTGTCAGTTAGAAATAGATGGAGCAAAGATAATCTACAAGGAGTTACTGGTAGCAGTTAAGCAGTTTCAAGAGATTCAAAAGAGGTTGTGGAGTAGGATTAAAAGGGGACTAGAGAGCAATGAGATTGGAAGAGATAACCAAGATAACCGTACACTCATTGGAGCCAATTCTGAATCACTAACAATAAGCTGGGTGGAGAGATGTCGACTACTAATTGCTCAGAGTAAGTACTATAGAATTCATAGTCAATCCAATGTAATTTTTAGATAAACCCTGTACGGTTATTGAAAAATGTACCATTTTGTTATTGAATTTGGCACACTGTAGATGATTACTCAGAAATTGACCTATTCGTGGTTGAAGATTTAGAGAAATGTGCTTCCAACTCATTTCTGGCGCCACAGTCACCATCCGGGCACGAGGCTCCGGTGAAGGACGAAGTGGAAAGTGACATCCAACCTGAAATGGATGAAACTATTTTGTTCGACCTTCACGAAGATGCTGAAACTTCATTGAGGTCAGGCTCAGATCCTGAAATTCGGCTTCATATGAACCGACCAGATATTAGAGGAGCTGGGGATAGACTTCAGGTTTCCAGCAGTAAAAACAGCTTTTTGTCTGATGAGGATGACATGAGTGATGAGGCTATTAAAAGTGAAGCTGAAACTGATGACTCAGAAGATTTCAAGGACAAGACTGACAATGAGGATATCTCCTGGAATGCGACAGAAAATAAAACTGGAGATGATGGTGAAAGCAGCGTAGAGAGTGAAGACGACTGGAATGAATCAGAAAATGAAATGAAGTCGAATGAAAAGGATTCAGAGATAGATGCTCCCTCTGTGAAGTGTGATATCTGCAATTTTCCTGCTAAAACTCAGCAAGGATTAAAAATACACATGTCTGTAAAGCACAATATCGCAGGCCTCCGGAAACGCCAAAAAAGCAATCAAATCAAGAAGCCTCAAATACCACAAGTTGAAAGAAAGCATAAATGTCCAGAAGAAGGATGCGGGAAATCATTTTCCAAACCTCATCAGCTCAGAGCGCATATTTCCCGACACACGAATGAGCCTCATTTTACATGTAGCTTTTGTTCCGAAAGTAATTCAATTAAAATTCAACCACATATAATTATTATTATTTTAACTGTATTCTCTAAACATCAAAATACTTAATTCTTTTTAAATTTATTTGTAGGGTTTTATAACTCCAAGTTATTACTAAGCCATGGAAGGCAATTCCACCCAGATCAGTTTCCACCGGCTGCCCCTAACCCCAAGAAAGGACCATTTCCATGCGATCTCTGTTCCAAAATCCTTTCCTCCAGTGCTGGGTTCCTGAGACACAAACAACTCATTCACAACATTGACCCTCCAAAAGAATACAAGTGTTCTGAAGAAGGTTGTGACAAAATTTACCAAAGGCCGGAGCAGCTCAGAGATCACTTATCCAAATGCCATGGTCGGGAGCCTTATCATAAGTGCACGAAATGTGGTGAAGGTAAGGAAATGCAAATCGTATAAATGATTATTAGATTATATTTTTTAATGCAATTTTTAAAATGTTTTTACAGCTTTCCACACGTGGAAGCAAAAGTGGCGTCACGAGCACAAAGTTCACCAGGATGGCCTATCACAGCGCCCGTTTGTGTGTGAGATCTGTGGGAAAGGATTTTCATGTCTCGACTACCTAATCACCCACAGGTATAAAAATCATGCGGAATGTGTTCCTACAAGAAATTGGAAAAATCCACCCCAGAAAAAAACGAGTGATAACTCCAGAGTGGTTTGTGAATTGTGTGGAAAAACCTTCAAGAATTCTCTAAATTTAAAAAATCATGTTAAGGTCGTTCACGAAAAGGATAAGCTCAAGTTCGCATGTCACCTCTGCAACAATAGATATCTGTACTCACGCCTTCTTAACGAGCATCTCTTCCATTTTCATCAAGTCGGACCTGAAGAAAATCGGAAGAAAAAACTTAACACAAATAGGGAATTATTTCAGTGCGCAGTTTCCGGATGTCGACGTAGATTTTATGGAGACAAAGCGAGATTGGATAATCATATGGTGAAATATCATGGAAGCGATGGCAAGAAGCCGGGGAAGCATAAGTGCAAGTTTTGTGGGAAGAATTTTCATACTGCGACAAAGTGGAGATATCATGAGATGACTCATGAGAATAAGGAAAGTAAACCATTTATTTGTGATGTTTGTCAAAAGGGATTTGCAAATCCGAATAATTTACAGTTTCATAGGAAGTATACCCACAAAATACCAGCAGGAAGACCAAAGCATGCAAGTAATAATAGTGGTAATAAAACGAGTATGGCAGATTAGCTTTATTAAGTTTTTAATATTTTTTGTATTGAGATATTAAATACATGAGTTGGTATAAAATTCTATTTAAATAATGCCGCCATTGTCCTAATCAATTTATGCATTAATTCGAGTGCATTTGCTTTCCAAATTAAATTTTTAAAAGTACATCATAAAAATCACAGAAATTGTGAAATTATGACTCATAATCAAATTTTTTCAGTTTTTGATGCGTAAGATCGATAAAATATTGAATCATGTCCTGTTCAACTGTCTTTGAAACACAAAATTGATGAATAATGATATAATCATATAATATAAGCCAAAATCAATGTATGCTAATGTAATGTAGTTTATTGTTTTTCATTACGAATGTTTAATGTTACAGAGATAATTATAATTTACATTAGGCACATCAATATGCACAGAATACAGAAATCCCTAATGCTTATGCTGATCTTAAATCTTATGACAGATAAAATGGAATGATTGGTTAGTTTTGCTGTGAATTTCAAAACTTTTTTTCTTTCCATTTCCACAGACTTCACGAAAGTCTACAGCCCAAATTTTGCCAACCACCCTTGCTCCTTGGCAAATAATAGGTCTTTATACACAAACTCCATTGAGGTAGCACGGCCCTGAGGAGTTTCATAAAAACCTGGAATAATCTTGGGAATCTTCTTACTTTCGAAGAAATCCTCTTTTGTTGACCCATCAAGCAACCACTGTTTAATCATTGGAGCATTGCTAGTCAGTGACATCATGTAATCCTCATTCGTGTAAAATTCCTTAAAAACTTCTAAGGGCCCTGAATTCTCTTCCAAAACTCTTACAGTGAACTCCTTAAAATCCACAAGTTTGATATCGCGCCCAAGGCGCCTTGCGAATGTCACAAACTCCTCCTCAGTATCAGGTTTCGAATTGATAATGTTGTAAATGTCATCTTGTGCATCGGGATTGAGGCATATGTCAACCGAAACGTTAGCACAGACATCTGCGGGAAACACAGGCAGTGGGAAAAGATTACTCGCCATTACTCCTGTCTTCAGATAGAAAATGAATCGCAACATAAAATGGTTCTCTTCAAGCACAAATCTTCCCGTTTTCGAATCTCCAGCAATGAAAGGAAATCTGAATGATTTTCCGGGAATATTTCTTTTTGTAACGGCTTCTTTCATTAGTAGGTCGCCAACAAACTTGCTTACAGGGTAGCCTAACGAAGTGACCCCATCAAAGTCATTCGGCTCAGGCCAATTTTCGGACCAGTTACCATTCTCGTCCACACTCAGACCGCCCAGAACACTGGATGCATTAAATGCATGCTTCAGCTTTCGTCCAGTAACACAAAATTCCAAAACATGTTTTAACCCACCAACATTAACATTTCTCATTGAGTATTCAGAATTTTGCTTCCGGTACAATTCCACATGCTGAACAAGCGCTGCGAAGTGGAAGACTGCGTCTACCTTGTCGACCAACTCATTCCAAACTTCGTTTTCCATTCCAAGTTGTGACAATGCAACGTCTCCAGTCACACATCGGATCTTATTCTTATCGATTTCCTGGAGTAATACCCTTTCCTTAAGAACATCCCATAGGCGTTCGTCTGCTGAAAAGTTTCTTTTGGGACGAATCAAGCAAATAATTTGTTTCACTTGTTTTCTGCTACTTAACTCTTTCAAAATATATGGTCCCAATGTACCCGTTACTCCCGTAAGAAGAACTGCTGATATCTCTTCCGTTTTTATTCGTTGTTGGTCTGCACTAGGTGTTATGTTATCAGGAAGTATGCAGTCCTCAGATATGAGTTGAGCCACTTGCTCCATTGTAGGAGCCTTTATTGTGTCCGTATTAATGCCTTCAATGATGTTGATAAGAACTTGTGATAGGACCTGGGCTGTGTTGCAGTCCCTCAAATCACTGGCATTAATGGTCACTCTATTCCCGAGAAGGGTCTGAATCGCATTTTTCAACTCGACAAACATAAGTGAATCAACGCCAATTTCCTGAAAGTTTGAATTGTCCTTCACACCATCCGCTTCCTCAATTTTTAAAATATTTCTTAAAATTTGCCTCAGTTTCTCTTTCAGGAACTCTTGTTTCTCGACAAAGCTTTGCTTTTCGTTGTATAGCTGCCAAAACTCATCTTTCCTTTGGTTGATATTTTGACCATCTGAATTCAAGGTTGTTGCAGCTTTCCAGACGCGGTCATCAAAATATGAGCTTACACAATGAGGAAACATTTTGCTGAGCAGTACAAAAGACTCAATATTCAGCACACCTGTCTGAACCCTTTGAGTTTTAAGGACATACTCTAATCCATTGATTCCCTGCAGATTTGTCAATGGTTTCATTCCTGGAAACTCTGCTTCAGTTGCTATACCAACCTCACCCCATTGACCCCAATTGACGGATGTGGCCGGTAACCCAATGGAATTCCTGTAGTGGGCAAATATATCTTCAAACTGGTTTCCGGCTGAATGGTTGCTCTGTCCGGGAGAACCAAATAGAGATGCCATGGAAGAAAACAGAACAAAATGTTCCAACTTGGAGTTGTCCTTAGTCAACTCATGTAAATTCAAAGTTCCATCAATCTTCGTTTTAAAAGTGCTTGAAAATGTATCCCAACTTTGGTTATCGATTAAGCCATCATGAAGGATTCCTGCAGCGTGCATAACGCCTCGTAACGCTGGGAAACCCATTTCCGGAATTTTCTCCTGGATCAATTTTCTGCACTGGTCAAAACTGGAGACATCTAATTGGATCGCAGTTATCATGGCAGCATTCTCGACATTTAGTTGATGAATTCGATCTTTGGCGCTTCGACTAGCAACGCTTCTCCCGGCAAGGACCACATATTTCGCTCCCATTTTTACCATCCATTTACAAACTTCAAATCCAATTCCACCCAGTCCCCCGGTTATCAAATATGTAGCATTTGAATGGAACATGAGTGTATACACTTGCATCTTGCCATTAATATTTCTTACTTCTGGCATTTTGCATACGACTTTGCCAATGTGCTTCGCCTTTTGCAAATATTGGAGAGCTTCCCGAATGCTGACTCCGTTGAAGCCTACATGCGGAATTGGATTCACGACTTTATTGTCCATGAAATGTTTCAGTTTTTGCATTAGACGACGCAACCCATTTGCCTCCATGGAGGAAATATCTACAATCGCATATTGTACATCAGGACGCAGCAACTGAACTTCTTGAGCACTCCAAATGGAAAGCTTACTCATTTCCACAAACCGAGCACCCGGTGCACAAGCTTTAAGAGTTTCCTCTTTAAATCCTTCGCTGGTGAGTGAGTTTAAAACAACGTTCACACCACGACCGTTAGTAACTTTCAAAATATTTTGGGAATACTCCGTATTTCGGGAATAAAATATATGCTGGATTCCCAATGACTTGAGGTAATTTTGCTTTCGTTTACTTCCCGCTGTCGCAATAACCGTTGCTCCAATATGCTTGCAAATTTCGATTGCGCTTAGACCTACCCCACCAGATGCAGTGTGGATAAGGACGACATCACTTGGTTTGATCTTGGCCACATCAATCAGACAATGATAACTGGTTGCAAAGACAGCTGGCAGAGTACACGCTTCGCTAAATGTCATGTCATTTGGAATAGGCTGAACATCCAGCTCATGCATTTTCACGTGACTTGGAAGAGCTGCACCATTTACGTTCATGCCAAATACATTGTCGCCAACATTCCATCTACTGATATTTGGATGTACCCGCTTCACAGTTCCAGCAAAGTCGAAACCAACTGCGTTAGAATCTTTGAACTTTTCTGAAGGCTTTAAAACACTAAAAACATCTCTGAAGTTTAGGGCTGATGTTTTTACCTGAACTTCAATTTCACCTGGCAGCAATTCGAGTGGCTCCAATGGACAAAACTGCAGATCAGAAATTGCCTTGGTCTCTGGCAGCAAGAGTTGAAATCTGTCTGAGCCGACGGGTAGCTTCAAATCTGGCAAAGTTCGCTTCATTTCTACAATTTTGGGCGCATATCGGGTAGTTCCTTGATAGGCCACTTGTGTCTCTGTTGTACTCCTCCATAATTCCTGGAAGGTCTGCATCATTCCTGACTCTCCCTCGTTTTCCCCAATGTCCACACATCTGCAATGTATATCCATACGTTCATTTTGGAGCGACTTTAAAAAGCCGGAAATCGTACTATTTTGAAATTTTGTCAAGTTATTTTCTTCGATTGGAGCAACTCCTCGAGTAAGAACAACTAATTTCAGTCCCGCGCTTTTCTTCATTTGCAAAATTAATTTCGACAGGTAGAAAAAGGGTTTAAGTATTTCATCCTGATTTCCACACTTCCCTTCCAAAGACCAGCAATACACTACCCCTTCTAGCGAGATATCATTATGATTTTCAATGTAGGTCATAACCTGAGCAAAATCCTCCTCTGAAGATTTCTTAACTTGAAACTCGATGATATCTTGTTTTTCGGTCAATTTGTACACAGATCCGTCTTTGATCTGAATCACACGACGGTTCGGAAGCTGAGAAATTTTGTCAATCATGAACCTGGAAATTGGACTGTCTTCTTGATGAAATATCGACCAGGCTTTAGATTCACTTTTGCTTAATAGGCTATTTGAGACATTCAAACCTTTAATGTTGCGTCTACTGCAGATAAGGGAGCAGTATTGGTCTGCAATCGGGAATTGTTCCACTACATGAAAACCAGATTCCTCCAAAATTTTATTCCATCCTTTGCTGTTCAAAGTGCAGTGGTTGGGTCTCAAATCAAAGTCTTCAAATTTCCAAAACCCATCCAGACCTCCAAATAGATAGGTAATAAATCTATTCACTTTTGTCATTTCAAACATATCGAATCTACCTCCAGGTCTCAATATTGTGGAAACGTTCATCAACGTTTCCTTCAAGTTTTTTGTCGCATGAATCACATCAGAAGCGTAGATGATGTCGTAGTACTCGGGTGCAAATCCTTGGCCAATTGGGTCTTCTTCTATATTCATCTTTCTGAAAATCATTTTGTCCAGATTCTTCTCAAATTTCTTTTCTGCATCAGGAAAAAACGCTGATGATATATCCGTGTATGTATACTCAAACTCAGCATTGAGGCTGGTCAGGACTTTCAAGATATTTTCAGAAAATGAGCCAGTACCCGCACCTATCTCACATATTCGTAAAAGAGGTTTGTCGTTTTGGGAATGAGTATCAATCAAGTGACTTATCGATTCTTCGGTGACAGCAGTTACCATTCCTGACATGCCATTAAATTTTGCATAATCTTCGTAAAACTCTGCCATTGACGATGTATCCTCCTTTGCTTCCTGTTCTGGAAACAAAATACTCAAAGCAGATTGACTTCCTTGTAGAATACTGCATAAATTCTCTCCAAATTTTATAAAGAGTGTTGTGGGTTTAAATGCATTTATGAGATTTCCAGAAATTGAACTCAAGTCTACCTCCAATTGTTGCAGAGAAGGCGGAATTCTTAAAAGTTTCCAAGATTTGGACCCAACATTCCCAAAAACGTTTTCTTCCTCAAGCACAGTCAACATGTAGGAAAAGTATTTCGAGAACTGATCTTGGATCTTGAGTTCTATCAACATGTCAGTTTCATCATAAACTGCACCAACTACTGGTTGGAATCCACATTGGTACAATGAGCGCAGCATGTAACCGTACGATAGCTTCTCCAGCTGGTGGAATATATTCTGAAAATTGGGACTCATTTTGTTGTACTTCTCGACTATTTCTTGGTAAAATTCTTCGTTGTAAAATTTGTCTTTGCAGTTCTTCATGTCAAGTCTGTACTGCTGAGGACCTACTTGAGGACGCCAGACCTCCTCCCACATATCCGGCATAGTAAAACTTTGTTGCTCCAAAACTGCTTCCACAGTTTTCAACGTGGTTTCAGCAAAATCAACATTTGACATTGACGCGAGAATGGTGCCATTTAAGTCGAGTAGCTTAGCAGCAGTTGATCCGTTTTCCGTATTGTTAACATAAACAAACCGATCTTTGAAGTCATTGACACCATTTGACATCCACACGAGTTTCCCAACCTTGATTGGAATGTATAAAGTTTTCTTCAATTTATCTCCCAGCTTTGGCAGCATTATTGCTTGAATCATGGCATCCAAAATGACTGGGTGTATGATGTATGATGTGAACTGTGTACCACTTTCAATGGGACATCTTACTTTAGCCAAGAATGATCCAGTGTCGCATTTCCAAACTGTCTCCAAACTTTTAAAAGCATTGCCAAAATTCAAACCAACAGTGGCCAATTTATCATATAGCTGTGAACTCAAATTTGAATCAGATGGCTTCGACAAGGTTGCATGAAATTGCTCGCTTTCAAGTGGTAGCATGTTCTCCTCTTCACTAACAACAGGAGAAAAGGTGGCGCTTGCATGTGAAACCCATTTTTCTTCGAATCCTGAGTTCACCCTTTGGAATATCTCGACTTTCACGTTCTCCCAGCTCGCCTTGTTCATTTCCACGACTGTCTGCATTTGACATGTTTTGTCCTCTTGGAGAGCAAGCGGTGCTTTAATCACAAGATTTTCAACCTTCATTGGATGATTTGGGGAGCCTAAGGAATCTGCTGAATTTCCCATGCTGGCAAGTCCTGCAGCAAGGCACATTTCCAGATAGCCTGCTCCCGGGAAGACAACTGTTTGTCCAATCGCATGATCTTTTATATATTCATGGTTTTTGAGGTTGAACCCATTTTGGAATAATTTTACGTGTGATGCGTTCGGAATGATTGAGCCTAAGAAAGGGTGAATTGTGTCTCCACTATCAGTTAGCAGAAGTTCAGGCCAAAACTTCTTTCCAATGAATGGATAGTGAGGGAGACGGACTTTATTTCGAGTAAAAAATTGATCAAATTCCGACCAGTCTATGTCAACCCCTTTCACGTACAATTTGCTCAGTGTTGCGAGTAAAGTGGTCCACTCATTTTCGTTCCTCTTCAAAGAAGGCAGACACATCAGATCTCTCCCTTCATTGTTCATCATTGTCAATGCGGATAACACCGGCTGCGGCCCAACTTCAATGAAGACTCTGCATCCAAGCTCAACTGCTCTCTGACTGGCACACAAAAACCTCACCTTATCTCGAGTATGCTGCACCCAATATTCATCAGTTAACGAATCATTTTCAATAAACTCTCCTTTCATTCCAGAAATATATCCGCATTTTTCATTCGAATTCTTCCAGTCAATCGTTTTCGCAACATTGCGGTACTTCTCCAACATGGGATCCATATGTTTAGAATGAAAAGCGTGGGTCGCCTCAAGCAAAACGGATTTGATACCACCTTTGTGGCAAATCTCCGAGAATTCAAGAATCAAGTCGGAATCTCCAGCGACAACAGTCTGTTGTGCTGAATTGACTGCCGCAATGTCCAGCATTTTCTCATGATCTCCACCAGCAAATTCCTTCAGCATCTTCACAACCTGCTGTTCACCTGCCTTGATGACAAGCATTTTCCCACGGGGTAGCTCATCAATTAATTTGCTCCTCTCTGCCACCAACTTGAGTGCATCCTCAACTGTCAGAATGCCAGCACAAACTGCAGCACTGAATTCGCCCAAGCTGTGCCCCAAAACATAGTCTAGTTTGACTCTCCAGGATTCCCACAACTTGAGCAGCGCATATTCCACACAGAAAATCGATGTTTGGCTGTAAATTGTCCTCTTGCTTTCTTCATTAGGTTTGCTAGACCAAATGACATTTTTGATGCTGATGCTGTACATTTCTTTGAGTAATTTATCGCAGTAATCAAAATGCATACGGAAAATGGGACTTGTTTCGTAGAGCTGCTTTCCCATCTCTGGGTATTGGCTTCCTTGTCCAGTGAAAAGAAAACAAATTTTGCCAACTTTTTCACCGTCCGCTTCTTCCGTTAAATAGGTTTTCTTTGTGATTTGGTCAATCATTTCCTCTTTCGATTTACCAATGAGGGATGTTCTAATTGCAAAATTAGCTCGACCAGTGTTCGCACTATAAGCAATATCAGCAACTGAATCTCCACTCGCATTCAGGAAGTCCTTGTATTTCTGCAGGAGTATTTCCATCGCCTCCTCAGATTTCGCTGAGATGTTCAAAATGTGGGTACGTCTCTTCATGATTTTACTGAAGTTCAACAGTTTCTGATTTGGAGTTTGTGGAGGCTCTTCCAAAATAACATGGGCGTCAGTTCCTGTAATTCCAAATGAACTAACTCCTGCAAATCTTGGCTTTCCATTGATTCTTGGCCATTTCGTGGGCTGCAGAGGAATCACAGCGGGCACAGCATCCAAGTCTATGGACGGATTGAGTTTTGTGAAATTCCTGTGTGCTGGAATAAGTTCATGGTGCATTGCCAAAATCACTTTCATGATGCCAGTGATTCCAGAGCATGACTCAGTGTGCCCCACATTCGTCTTCACAGATCCAATGATCAACAGCTCGTTCCGGGTGGGAGAATGGTATGCATTCCCAATTGCTGCGACTTCCATAGGATCTCCAACAATTGTTCCAGTTCCGTGAGCCTCCACATAGGAGACCAATTCTGGAAGAACATTGGCGTCATTCAGTGCACCCTTCATGGCAAGCGACTCGCAGTGCACCGTTGGGGTTCCCATGCTTTTGGATATCCCTTCTTGTGACACCGCTGAGCCTCTTATGAGTCCCCAAATACGGTCACCATCCGCGAAAGCTTCTGATAGCCTTTTTAGAACAAGAACACCTCCACCCTCAGCTCTTGCAAAACCATTTGCGTCTTCAGAAAAAGTCTTACTATGCCCATCTGGTGAAAAAACCAAAGGCAACGTGTCCTTATCAAACGGCTTGAGAATCATGTTCACTCCACATGCCAAAGCCAGACCAGTTTGACCTTTGCGCAGTGCAGTGCACGCCAGGTCAACCGCAACAATGGCAGAACTGCACCCCGACTCGGTGGCTATGCTCGGTCCCATCATTCCCAACAAAAACGATATCCGAGCCGCTCCAGCACCAATCGAGTTCCCCATATATTCCCTGAAAAAGTCAATATTCCCCGCCTTAGCAACGATTTCCTCGTACTCGTGGCGCCATGAGCCCATGAACACTGAGCCGGAAGTGCCACGCAAAGTATGAGGATTAATACAGGCATCCTCTAAGGCCTCCCAAACGAGCTCGTGGAGGAGTCGGTGTTGAGGATCCATAGATAAAACCTCCTTTGGGGAAATGCCTGAAATTGAGAAATAATTTTAATTTCTTTAACTCAAAAATGTATTGTGAGGAACACATTAATTACCAAAGAATTTTGCATCAAACTCATCCACTGGATCCTTCAAGAAGCCTGCGTTCATTTTCATCGCACCTGGTTCATGAGTGGAGCACTGTTCACGGAGCCATCTGAATGGAGGAGGAGTGCTGATAGCATCCTCACCTTGAACGAGCAAATTCCAAAATTCCTCAAGATTGTTGGAACCCGGATAACGACAACTCATTCCAACAATGGCGATAGGCTCATTTACATGACCGAATGGCGTATTTGTAGCAATTCCAGTTGGTTGGAGCAGGTTGGATGAGTCAAGTAGGGGGAGGACGTCTTCTTTGTATATTTTTAACCAGTGAGTTTCCACAAGTTGCTCAAGAATTCCGGTGTTTCCTTGGTTTGAACTTTTAGCAGGATTTGGGTAGTCCAGAAAATTAACCATTGA
>JAQIXW010001426.1:0-19502 GCA_034700685.1 Willowsia buskii | reverse complement strand
AACATGTTATATGAGTTAGTATGACGCTAAATTAGAACTGGAAGCTTTTTAGTCGCTTTTGAGTAGTTAATCTGCTAATGGAACATGTTATATGAGTTAGTATGACGCTAAATTAGAACTGGAAGCTTTTTAGTCGCTTTTGAGTAGTTAATCTGCTACTGGAACATGTTATATGAGGAAGTATGACGCTGAATTAGAACTGGAAGCTTTTTAGTCGCTTTTGAGTAGTTAATCTGCTACTGGAACATGTTGTATGAGTTAGTATGACGCTAAATTAGAACTGGAAGCTTTTTAGGAGTCTATGAACAAGTAATCATCTATGGAACACCCAAGATAAGGTAGTATGCTGCCTTAATTGTTTTGGGATATCTGCAGAAGCCTTTGAACAATGAATGACCTATTATTCCTCCTCCTTTGTAGGGAAGTATGCTATCCCAACTATTTTGAACTTACTGTTCTAGTCTAGGAACAAGTTATCAGCCATTGAAGACAAAGATAAGGTAGCATGCTTCCCTAGTGGTTTCGGAGTATCGGTGGAAACTTTGAAGAAGCTAGTTAGAAATATACCAGTCATTTGAGATAATGCGACCTTGTGAAAAATTGTGCAACATTTAAACGAATATTAACAGCCTATTAAAAAATATACAACTACTGCTAACATGATTTGTCAAAGAAATCAAATTTCATTTACCTTTTTCTGATGTATCCCTGCCTGTACTGTAAAGTGATGGCAGTCGCGGAACCAAACGTGGTAAGACTTCGAACCTTTGATCACCCCTTAACCCGTTAGGCTAAAAATAAATAAAACATGGTCAGTGACAAAAAGACAGCTTTTTCAAATCAATGCACTACGATACAACAATTCAACCAAGCGTGATCACAAAATGAATTGTAATAAACGGTTTCGTTAGTTCCTTACCAAATGCGAGAAGAAACTCCAAAGATACAAATTAGGATACGACTCCTCCTTCCTCTCCTCTCACTCGAGAACCTGTAATTTGTATTAAAAACAAAACAAATGTGATAATGGTCGTCCTGACAAATAGAATTGCCTGAAGGCCTAATGCTTCTTCAACATTTCACTGTATTATTGCACAATAAACACGTGACGAAAATATACTTGGTTCCGACAACTAACATTATTAAAATAATTCTATACCGTTCTTGTTACCTTCGGTTTTTATACTTTTTGGACAGCAATGATTGATTTTGTTTAATGTTCAAAGAACAACTAAATTCCAAAAAAAAAATTCTCCAAAAACTCACAAAGTACAAGAAGGAGCAAACATGACTGAACATGTCCACGTGAACAATACGAATGACGTATAATATCAGCTTGCATTTAATGTGTATAGTGTTGGTAGGCCGCAAATACACATGCACATGACAACGAGAAATAGAGAGAGAGAAAAAAATGTATGGGTTGAATGTGAGCTGTTGGTACGATGGTTCTAGATTAGAGCGCATATAAGGTACACATAGTGCATGAAAAAAAATCTAGATGGTTCTCGGTGCATTGTTGAATATCAAACGTTTGAAACGTACCAACACAGCCACAAATGGTTTCATTCTATGTATACGGACAGTTTAAATAGATGAATTTCAGCATCCTGATCTCATTAAAAAGATCATACTGCTACAGAATAAATAAAAAAATGCACAAACCGTCTTCAATTCACCGGAAATTCTATACCTCAATGAACTTTCACTCTAATGCTATTTAAGCCATAGTGTTATGTTTTTAATGTGTTACGTAAAAAAGCCAAACCTGAATAGGAAGGAAGGAATGCAACACAAAATCAATTAGCAACAATACCTATCAAATTGATGAAGTCGCAATTGAGAAACTACATGATAAGTAAATAATTAAGTACTACTACTACAAACTTATATTAGAAAAAATTAGCACGAAAGATTCTGCTAGATGATTTCAAGTATCTTACTAGTAATATTTATGTATAAAAGAGTACAACCATAAATTCCTTTCTTGGCTGCGTCGCAAATTTGAAACATGCGTTTAAGGAAATATGTATTCATTACCTGACATAATGACTATAAAAAAGCACAAAAACATGTCGACAAAGCTAACTTCTTTTAGCTCTCTAACAGCACATAGTATCCAAAGCAATTGAAAAAATCGACACTACCAACAGCCATAATCTACCTACCAATTACACAATAGATGCCAAAACCGACAATAAAGTATTTCTATCATAAATTAGCAACATATTATTAATTCTTTGGTTTTCTTACCTTATTTTCCAAGCAAATCAACCGATGCACTTGATGCTGCAAAATTTTTTAATCATATGCAGTTTTAGCGGTGAATGAATTTAATCATTAAGCACGATAATAAACGATTAAAAGGCAGCAACCGAGACGAAACTAGTATAGACGGACAAATCTGTTGAATCCTGTCAATCTGCGCAATAAACAGTGTACGTAATTCTCGCATTTGATGTTGGTAGTACTGTCTGGGAATGAGTTTATGCGCGAAAAAAATTACAACTACATCACACAGCTGAAACAACAAAGGACAGAAAAGCGAATGTGTATGTATGCTGCTGTTGCTACAACAGTATGATTTGATGGTGGCACAGCCTCCTCAACTAGTGATTGACTAGTTCATTAGATGGCGCTTTTCAATTTAACCTATCTGGTTAATAGACAAAAGTAGCGTTGCTTTGCCACAAACCACAATTAGAGAATGACATTGACGATAAATAGTTTTGAAATGACATGATGAATGAGAATGATTTAAACTAGGAATATAGTTTGCACGTTTTCCATTAAAGAATTCAATTCCATCTAATATTCTAGTTGACTTCCTTTGATTAAAGGGGCAAATGGGATCCAAATCTAGTACAAGTCAATCATTATGTTAAAGAGTCATGCTGATTAGTATAAAACCCCAAGGAGATGCCTATACAATATATTATTCTTAAGGTTTAACATTACTCTGTTTTGTATTTCACAGTTAGCAATGCAAAAAGAGTTTTGCACAAAAGACATGTTTAAAAGCACACTTGCCTACACATAATCAACAGGGAAGAGTTTGCAGGTTTGATTGCATTTTTTATGTAAAGTCATTCCACAATCTAAGCAACTTACACGTACTCTTACGTACACAATCAACGATAAAAGGTGTAGTTGCGTTTAAAGTTAAAAAGAGTTTAGCAATGCAAATCAAATCAACCTTTGCGCGAAAAGATTTGCTGCTAGCATTCGATTAAAAGGTATTTCCGAACTCATACTGAGTCAAGCAAGCGTAAAAAAGAACGTAAAGGTATCTTCTGCGATTATAAAGCTGAAGTAAGTTTTTAAGGCCAAAGTGCTTGTATTATTGTTTCCCCTTCGAATATATAGAGATTTCCTTGACGCTATACGCATGGAGCTGTCAGTTCAAAAGTCATAAGTGCATGCAGGGAGTTTCCACAATGAATCTGGAGTCTTTCCACGCATTCTACGCTTGGAGCTGTCAGTTTAAAAGTCATAAATGTATGCATTATCATTCCACTTCAAATCTGGAGTCTTTTCAAACATTCCACGCTTGGAACTGTCAGTTTAAAAGTCATAAGTGTATGCATTATCATTCCACTTCAAATCTGGAGCCTTATCATACATTCCACGCTTGGAACTGTCAGTTTAAAAGTCATGAGTGCATGTATTATCATTCCACTTCAAATTTGGCAAATTTCCACTCATTCTACGCTTTAAACAGTCAGCTCAACAGTATTAAGTGCATGCATCATAATCTTTTTTGTACAAATTCCGTATGCAGATAGGAATGTGCTAGTCTGTTTCCCAAATACCTTTGAAAGCAACATTAAGAGCATTATTGGTTTCCATAGACGTGTAGATGGCGTCATGAAAAAATAAAGGCAAGCATCAAAGAGATATTCCATTTATCTGAAAAGCGTCTTGCGGAATTGAAGGCAATTAAAGGCAATTGATAGGATGTATAGAGAGTTCATTTAAGAGACATACATGAACTTTAGCAGGAGGCATTGTTGATGTAGTATTTAAGTGTAATGGTTATTAAAATTAATGCGACTTTGGATGGTTTTTTTAGATTTTTATGGATTCCCATTGTTTTAGTAATTCATTTTGTCAGTCAGCATTATAAACGTAGCTACGACAGGCAATGTATTCATGGAAGCTGTTTTGAACTCTGGCATTCATTTGATACTTAATCTCCTCCCTCTTGCGATCCGTGTAAATTCATAACATAAAAGATTCTTTAAATGTTGTATTTAGGTCGCATGAGGACGTGCATTGTTGGTAGTAATGTTCACGAATTGTGAAAATGTGACTGAAAAAATCCATAAAGACATTCATTGTGCATTTTAATCCCTTTAAACAATCTGGTGGAATCTACATTCGTCATTTGACGTTTGTTGGCTTTTTACATTGGGGATTAGTTTCTTCAAGTTCTTGGGAATTTTCTAACTTTAAACTGTGTATCGTATGAACCCCTTTCATCATCAAAGTCGTATTGATGGTAGCAATGTTTGCATTGGTACATGGTAATACATATGGATTCTAATAGCAGGGTTGTATGGAATTGCATGATTTTTCTTGAAGTATAAATTTTCCCCTTGGTCCATCACTTGGGCATATTCTTGCTTATTCTTAAATTGACTCTGTCTCCATCCACATCCAAAAGTCTACTGGTCCTGCGTTTGGTGAAAAAAGTAAGCTACAGAGGTAAGTATAATGAATACGTAAATACTAATACAAACCCAGAACTTGCAGCTTGTAATTTCAAATTTTAACGTGTTGAATAAAATTAATGTTTTTCGATTTCCTGTATTTTACATTTCCAGGAATCTTCACAATGTCTCCCATTGCCCTGGTCCTGTTCTATGTTGTGCTTGCTCAAGCCAGCATTGCTTCTCTCAAACACAACCCGTTCCAGCCAACTTCCCTGTATGATTTCAAGTCTCGAGGGATCGTTTACCAAATCAGTGGATCCCAGGTCGCTGAGATTTCTCGCAATCAAGCTCTCGGACATCAGAAGCAGGAAGACAAGACGACTGACCTCATTACCAACACCATCCCCATAGAAGAAAAGGAACAGGAAACATCCAATGGAGGTTCTGTTAGTGCGGGTCATTCCATATTCCATCGCATTGTTGCATCCCTTGCTGATGGAGGTCTCGTCGGAGTAACTGGCCGAATGTCAAAGAGAAGCGTGGAAGGAAGAGAAGGGCAACCGGAGACTACACATGAATCCTTCCAGCATGTCGTGGGGGCCGTCGTGGTGGACGCAGGGGGGATAACCGTAGCCGAAGTACGTGCACAACCAACAACTCTTGGTCCATCCAAAAACACCACTGAGGTTAAGTTAAGTTAACTCCAAATAAGAATCATTTCGTTAAACATTTAGTTTCAGTAATTTTTACTTTAGCCTTATCAGGATTAGTTGTAGTATTTGCGACTTTTTGTTATGGGATAAAGGCAGCAGTTGTGTATGTTTTTAAGAAATGTTGTTGTGTCAGTCCAACTGAAAACCAACAAGCAATGAAGATTCGCCCAAAGAATTTTATTGTATAAAAACGGTAATATGTATGAACTTTTGTTGTACTTGAATAAATATACATCATCTTTTTAAAAAAAAACATGAATCTACTTAATTTAAGTTTTAATTTTATTTAACTCTTGTACATTATTCAATCATATTTTCATCAATAAATGTACACATATTGCATAGTCTATTCAACTGCATCATTTATTCACTGAAGATTACTTAATCATTTACAAAGTCACAATATACACAAGCGTATAAAGGGCAGATACCTTAACGTGAATCACATAACAAAATGAACGCAATGCATTTTTATTCCAATTGTAAGCAGACATGTGGTTGTTGGATGGATATTTTGTGAGAATCGGACCTATTTCTTTGACCTAATTATGATGAAACTACTCTTCCGGTTTAAGATTACTGTTGTCAAGAAGCAATGCTGGAACCATGACGACGATTCATGCATACAAGAATTGCCTTGAAACTATAAATCATTCAAGAGTTGTTTTGGAGACAATAGGTTATCTTAAGATGAGTGTCTTTTGTGAAACATTATGTAACATTAATGATGATGATACGTGCATAGAAGAACGGATTTGGTATTCCTTCATTGGACTGGGACACAATCTGCGCATGATGATGATGATCAGTAATGCAGTTTCATACATATTATCATGTTTCCAGCTGTGAGCTTGCTAGACAGTGGATTATTGCTTTTTATGCTGGAGCACGTAAGAAAACTAGTAGTACTATGATTATGTAATTTCAGAAATACATACATGTTTAAATGAGTCCAAAAAGGGATAGTTAGCATAGTTTAGGGATTGTTGACACTAAATAATATTCGGTTACAAAGGGACTATGCTGATTTTGTTTCACGCTATAAGTCCTTCCTGGATTCTTAATCAAAACATGCTTGAATTTTCAAGCAGCATTAAAGAAAAAACATGTTACTACACCCTACAAAGTTTGTATCCTTTTAAAATTGAGTCTTCCCAATGATATTTAATTAATCATCATTACACAGAGTTTAGTCCTGATTATTGCTACATGCATGATATTTTGATGACCTTTTGTCTGCATTGCTTAAACGTTAACGAATGCTTGAACCATTTTTAAGGAAGGAGGCAAGTACTGCGAAAGGCAGTATGGGCTGGATACATTTGTAGAAGCAGAAATTTGAAGTTTAAATGTTATTTAAAAACTACATGACGTTCCAGATTTCTCATAGCGTTATATGTATCTAAGCTCTGCATAAATTGCCATATGGATGAACCTAAAATTCCGCTCACAAACTGTATATAAATATCTTTACCTATAGTTCAGACAAGCAGTTGAACCCAAATGAACAATAATTGTTTTATTTTAATACATACGCAACTTGTTTTTAATTATAATAAACTGTACGTGTATTTAACCGAAAAATACCTACGTTTTTTACATCAAACATAGCACAAGCACAATATCATTTTGATACCAGTAAAAATAATTTATTCCACAGGCTTATACTAGTTGATTAAACCCTATAAAACTAATGATTCATAAGTCGTCATTAAATTTACATGCAATTTCCAGTACTTTTAGCAATTTTCAATCACACTCGGCAGGGTTTGACCTACCTTTTATATTTAAAATATTTAGTATGTATATTGCGCAGTATTTTTGGAATAAGGATGAAACTGATGATTGCCATGATGACATGAGGGTATGAATGAGCACTCAAATTGAAAGCGTTTGTGTGACCGCCGGGTGCCGGGTGTGATCAGAAGGATAAATTTGTGCATTCATACTTCATATCATTTTTGTAACAAAAAGATAACTACTAATATATTGATAACGATGTCGCCTTTCTATATCAAAGTGCTATAATTAAGTTAAAGTGTCGAGTCTTTCTGTCTTTACCTATGAAGCAACTCAACGATCCGATTTCATGAATGTAATAAGAAATGTAACTATTATTACTGAATTATTATAAACTGAAAAGCCTGTGAGTTATCTATCATTAAAAAGGAGAAGTAGCCGTTATTTGTTCTATTGTAATAATTATAATCTGACGCAACTGGAAAGAACGGTATGACTTGAAGTCACCGTGAGTGACGTTCATTGTTTTGTAAATATTCTCATTATTAGGTAATGCAATAAAACTCATGACCATATCACTGAAACGTCTTTGCATGTCTGGAACTTTTATATACGTCTTGATGAAAACGCAAACATTATTAAGAGCAGCAGCATTCGGACGAGAAATGCTGAATCCACGAAGCCTCCAGCATAGACTACTAGGTAATGGTTTTGATTTTGCAAAGACCTTGTCATATGGAAGTAAAGGACCGCTTAGAGTTTCAGAGCTTATGATGACATGCGTGCTTTTCAAATATTGATGTCTCTCTTTGATGTATGCTTGCTTGCAATGCAATCTTATAAGAGAATACGTATGAAGTTTTAAGGTTTCATGAGTAAAAGTATACAATGTGGAGGACTTGAGAAGCAGAAATTAATCAATGACAGATTTATGTTTTGATTTTGTTTACTATGCACATGTCTCCTAATTTCCAGTCACTCAAGTTTTAGTTGCGATACGGTTGAATCTTGACACACTTTTCTCACTTTGCTTTTTGTTTGGTTCTAAGCATAAACGATTGTTTCTTCATCTGTTGATTGCACCCAAACTCCCGTCAAAACTTAAAAATACTTAATAGAAAAGTCCTGATATTTTAATATTGCTATGCATTCTTTTGCACTTGCGAACTTTCTGTCACTGTGAGTGCATGAGTAATCTTGGTGAACGAAGCAACCTTCTTCTTCTTCTTCTACAGCGTTTTCAGAATTATTTACAGAATGATATAGTAATTTGGGGACTATACTTAATAAGTGATGAATTGAAAATTTTATCTCGTTATTGGCTCCTATCTATGTGACCAACTTTTTTAAAAGATATAAAACTTAATTGAACTAATCAAAATATGTCTTTATAAACTGTGGCTTTATGTATTGTGTAATAATACGTGGGCGCTTGGGTGTTATCATGTTTTGATTTTTTCCGATTTTCAGATGACACTCTATGATTAACCCGTATACCTGATATACGCAAGATACTTGCTAAAGACAACAGTTGCCAATATATGAATCAAATAAAAGTGCGTGCACTACTTGTAGTTACTGTTTTATCACGAAAGTTCTCCAATGGTACAATTGTATTATTTTAATGTACACAAAACATATTTTCCCATGTTTCTTGCGTATACTCGAGTCGTTGCATCAAAAAACTAACATCATGTTGATCATGTCACCCCACAAGATTGATCCACGCTATAGCCATTCAAGTGTTATCTTAATTAAGCTTAACTAAATAGGTTATTTTTAAGCAAGTTGGAATGCCTGGATTACACAAATCCGAATTTTTTTTATCTTAAGGAACATTTAATAAATTTAATGAGAAGATGGTGAAACCATGTGTCAATAAATGTATACTATATACCTATTTATAAGAATAGCTAATTACCCTGCATTTTATGCAATGTGTACACTTAAACCACTTGTTTTAAAAAGGGTAGCTGTAGTGATGTAGTAATCTGCAGTCTATAGGTATTTTTTGCTTTAAAAATGGCACTATCAACTATTCACTCATGTCAGGAGCAAGTGATTTGAATGTTTCAATGATTTAGTTTGAACTGATGATTTGTATACTCTGAAAGCATATAATTTACAATCACTCACTCAGTGCGCTCTAGAGTATAAGAGATTGAGAAATTGCTCATCATGTACATAACAGTTGTAAGCAAAGAACATTTTAAAAAATCTTGTGCAAAATTTTTCTTTCATCAACGTCTGTCTTTGCATACTCTCAAATGAAATACTCTTTTTCAGTGCAACAAATGATGGCATGAATCCCATTTAGCACCTATGAATGAATAGTTTAGTTGAGAAAGTGAGTTTTGCAGCAAAATTCTTATTATTCCGGTTATAGTTTCATAAACGAATAAATTATGAAGAAACCTTTCATACAGGATGTTTCCGTAGTATAATTTCATTCGATTATCTACGGTTAATTTTAAATAAATCAAATAACTGGAAAAATTTAACTATTTACCTGTTAGGTAATTCCATAAAAAAAAGCTTCTTGACGTTTCAAAACTTTTATACATGATCAAATCTGAGTAAACTGATTTCACATTGTGTCTCTGCCATACAGCACTACCCGAGACCACAAAGAAGTGGAATCTCTGAATTTTATACAATGCATGTAAATATGTACGTTATGCTCAACTATTTCACATCAAGGTATTTTAGCATTCAAAGAGTAAATTTTTTTCATATTCACTAAGTCAGGAAAAGTTAACAAGATTGTCAGATCACATCTGGATTCTGGTATGGAATATCTTCAAAGCTTATATTTCAATAAGTTAAGCAAACGACGACGCCTAGCATCTAAACTCATAACAACTGCTGCGGTTCAAAACAAATGACAACAAGGTGCAAGGGCAATGAAGGTGACAGGAAACTTTTAAAATCCTGTTTAATATCTATTCCATTTTTAGCGTAGATATTACAACAGCAAACAGTTTTTCTCTCGTTTTTTTATAATAAAGTTTGCAAGACAAGGCTGTCATCTCTTTAGCTTCATGCCATCTTTTGCATTACTCTACCAATATTGTTAAACATGAAGATATCCTTCATTAAGAATTTATCAGCAACAGAAAGAATGAGGTAAGTATGTGATTGAGATTGGAATAAGCCGTTAAGTTTGACACACGTTAGTGACTCTAAAAAATTTACAAAATACGAATATACGCAATAATTGCTGGGCACTGTACCTTATTTAGTTTACAAAAAAACAATCTGCATGAATTTGTTATTGCGTTTATTTTTATATGTCCAGAAAATTTGTATACTTTATTATTATTTATAAAGGCAGATATATGACAAGCTCTTTTAGCTATGTGTGGAAAGCAGTCATGGGTTTTTGTTTTTCGTCCCAGGAAAGCATTGGTTTCATCCGGAATGATATCGATATCTTCTTCAATTGCATAACCGATAGAGTTGATTGCGTTTTTATAAACTATAATTATAGTTAAGACAGCAATATAAATGAACCATCATGTTGTAATGTGACATTAACGGGAATTGTCATTAATTTTGATTTCTTTGAGGTTGAGTAGATGTAATTTTGAAAAATAAGAAAGCTGATAGCGAGACAGAATATCATGGTTAGCTTTGCGCATGACATATTTTGCACTGCTTCTTGTACTGATATGATTTTGATTTATTGATGAATTTGGTCCATTTACATCTGCAAGAGAAGAGAAACGCGTGTATATTCGAAAGAAGGAAATTGACACAGAAAATTACCGGTGTTTACAATTCAATTGCACGCTACGACGGCTATCTGTCTTCCACGATTTCCTTTATATATTAAGTGGTGCTTTTAAAACAGAATATTATGAACATTACTTAAGCATTTAAGCTAAGGGAAACTTCAAAAAAAGGTACATGCTACTGCAAGCTTTCCTGGACGTTCAATTTCCCATGTATCTCTTCTGTTTCAGATCTATCGTTTACGTTGTTTCTACCTGAATATTCCACATCTCATTTTTACTCTACCTTCTACAAAATTGTTATCCGTACTTCGTAACATCAAGTCAAGGAAAATTCATTACCTTCAAATTTTATCGCCGTGGAAGTGTTAATAGTGCTACCAATACACTATTCCAAGATGCTAATGAAAATGGTTGCATACTGTTTCATAAGTTTATTATAACAATGTAATATTTTACTGTAAACTAAACAACTCAAATAGTACGGAAACCACAAGGCGGTTCCTCTGAAATCTTAAAATAATCTTGAAAATTCAAGAATTTTTTTTGAATTACGATTAGGTTTTAAACGCAAGAAACCTTTGTCCAACTAGTTTCAACATTAGGCACAAATAAACTATATGGAAACTTGCGTTGTTGCCATTCATGCACTGTAAAGAATCCTTCTTGATGATCGTACTTCTAATTGAGAATTCATTCATCCTTAACATTACGTTAGGCAATGGTACATTTGAATGAGAATGTATCATACATTGTAGATCATGGTTGGTTTATCATGAGACTTGAATAATCTTGCTTGACTACGTGTTTACTGGGTTTGGTAAAGAAATTGACAATTTTTGATTTTTGCATGGACATGTGCTTCCTGTATGAAAAACTACCATTTAAAACAAATTTAACATTGGCAATGATTGTTTGCTTTGAAATCATGAAATTCTATCTAAAATATCCTTTCTGACTTATTATTTTAAAGTAAACAAACATAAATTCGTCAGTAAACTGTATAGAATGTTTAAATTGGTAAAAAGGAAATAGGAAAAATTTATTTGCTGTGGTCGAAATTCATCATACAATACTCTGACACATAATCCTTGTCAAACTACCTAACATACCATTATCAAGAGACTTGGAGATTATTCTATTGTGTTTCCACACCTTTGTCTTTGTTTTGTATTGTGTCAAAGCTGGTTTGAAAACTCAAAATATCAATGGACCTTTTCTGTACTTGATGCATACTCTTTTGAACCTATGAATTCCCAGACACAGTGAAGCTTAATGTATGCACAAATCAGTAAAAGAATACAATGCTACCAGGTACCGTAGCTCAAATGCTATTGTTGCTACCTACTTTTACGATGTAAAAAATTACAAGAATCTGTTCAAGCCATTCATTTTGTGGAGTATAAAAGCACCATTCTGAGAGGACCAAACGCATTCGTATACTATTGGTTCCTGCTGCAGGCCAGTATTTTCTTTGTCGTTCAAGAAAAAATAAAAGCCACAATACCCATCAACAGCAATCATGTCGGCTGCTGCTCCCTCAACTACTGTTCAACAAATGGCAATCTGTTCCAAATGCAGTATGAAACTACCAGTATCTCAAATGAGAAACCATTTTCAAGTTTCCCATCAAGGTGAAGACGTGCAGTATCAGATGGAGAGAACTCCACATCATGGAGTCTTTTTGTCACACCGTGGCCAGGTATGAATACTTTTCCTTCACTTAAGGATATTTCTTACCTGTTATCGTGTACAATGTGCATTTATATATGAGAAGTAACCATTGCAATTGGATTTCTGGTTTATTATTATTTCTGTACAGGGAGGTCAAGGTCATTCGGGGGTTGGAGCTGCTACTACTGCTGGTGCAAGTGTCAATCCACAGGCGGGTGCTCATGTCGACGATGTCAGAAGAAACCGAAGAGTAGCTGTTGGACATGCATACCGCCGACAGGGGACCAATCAAGGACCTCCAGGCAACCAACATGGCACTCAGCAGGGGCAACAACAACAACGAGAGTTGGAACCTGAATTTGGTTCCATATGGGGCATGGGCGCAATTTCAATGGAAAATGCTGAGGCTGAGGTTGCGGAGCGTTTGCGACGAATGATGCAATAGTAACGGTAAGAGCGGCTACAAAAGTTTTCGATGAGTTTTTTCAACAAGTATTTGAATATTTATTCCAGTTAATGGTTGTGATTTTTGCTTTTTTATGATTTCAGTAAAGGAGATCCACTATCTCATATCAACAACCCCTGCATTGCAAGTTTACAAATCTTTGTTTGTTCATGCATTTCTTTTATTTTTATGTATTATTTACATATTATTTAATATTTTTCGTTCCTATATGTTCGAATCTACTGATTAAAATTACAACAAATGATTATTTAAATAAAAAATTACTTGCCAGTACTTCACTGCATCATTATTTATTATTTGCACCATGTAATTCCATGTAACATTTTCTAGATTAAATTGGGTATGGTTTCCCTTCATAATGTAAACTTAAGTAATAAGTTTTCCTTCCGCATGAATCAATCTTTATGCATTAGGTTTTGTACAAAGATGCTCTAATGTTATATTAGACACTAAAACGTTAAAAGTAAAAAATATAATCAGAAGGATTATCATACATGTCGCTTGGGGGAAAGCGATTGCACAACTACTGATACACTGACGAAACCGGTTTCCTGGACGACTAATTAAGTTACAAATAAGTCAAGAAAGCATATTGCGGGGTACTTTGTTCTCTATGCGCAAACAAGCGGACCAAAAGGATCTTAAACCTGTCTCCAGTCCCCAGCTTAGAAGTGGAATAAAGATGAATGCACCAATAGCCTTCCAAGTAGGTCTGAAATTTATATTGAAGTTAAAAATTCTCAAGGCTAGTAGTGAAGTAAAGAAGAATGCAATGACAGAATTCCAACTAAGTCTAAAGGTAGGCTCGGAAGCTCATGAGTCTCCAGTCTAGTAGTGATGACATGCTAAATGCACTAGTAGCCTTCAAAACTAGGTGGAAAGGATCCATATTAGCATTGCAATGATAATGATTGGACTTGATGGAACCATTTTGAAAGCTGTCTTGTGCTTTCCTCCCTACTTACATCTCTGGAAACAAAGAGTGCATTCTACGCTGCCGTCAGAACCATTCTTGAAGCATTCTAGTACTCACCTTACTTAATATACGTCTCTAGAACATATTGCATTACTCTACACTGCTTCCAAATCCATTTTGGAAACATTGCAGTACTCACATCAGTACATAAATATCCCTGGAACCAGAAAGTGCACTCCGTAAGCTATTCAGAACTTTTATTTTACAACTGTCTTGGGTACTGGATGATTTAATCAGTGATTATACAATTTTTACATGCTTGCATGCACTAAAGAAGCTCTTAATGATATCCTTTCTCTGTCGAATACTGAAAAATCTTGAGTTTGATTTTTTTATTTACATATATTTATTTCCCAGAACCAAAATCAAATTCATTTATTGAACGTTCATACAGAAGCTCGTCAAAAACAACATATACAGTACAAAGCTTAAAGAAAGGTCATTATTAATAGAAATTGATTAGTTCATTACAAGTACACTCTGACGTAAACTAATCGAATATAAGCTTAAACTTTTACAAGCAGGATGATTGAAATTGAGATTGAGATTGAAATGACAATCCTCTAGAAATCAATCAGTATATCTTGGTTGGTTGCAACACTTGTAACATGACATTTGAACCCATGTAAAAGCATATCAAGCTTCATTCATTCCCCACGCAAACAAATCATGGAATGCCTATCCTGCAGTTTAAGATTCTAGTACACATGCGGATGAAAAGTGAATTATTTTCTTCTTGTACAAACTTATCATCATACATTCGAGGAACCATATTTATGCAATGTTAACGACGAAGAATATACAAGGATTCCGAAATGAAATGACATTCGCTGATCAATACCGTAACACATCGGATTCCAAAAATGTCAACACATTTTCATTGGTTTGCAATTATGATGATGCACATTCACGAGATAGATGTATGCTAAGAGGATTGACATTCAATATGCATCATACACAAGGTTTAAGGGATAAATCATTGTGATGCGAAAAATAATAATGTATTGGTTTAGTGTTTGCATCTTGCTATTTCGTGTTATGTATTTATATTTTGATTAAAAGCATTAAAATCTACATAGCTACCGAAAATAACGTTACCAGATATTTGTAAACTTTATAATCATACCGTACGCATCATTTATTCGTTATATAAAAATCAATCCAGTACTAGCAACCGCTTTCCCATACATGATAATATGATAGATGTGTTGCATGAAAACTTGAAGAATGATTGATTGCAACATCACTTAGAAATGAGATCTTGTGTTACTTTACGGAGTTTTTGGTGATTAATATTTTTGTACATTTGGAGAATGACATACTAATAGATTGCAGTATATGTGAAATGGCATAGTAAAGGTAGAAATGTACATTTACATTATGTAATTCGAAATACCGAAAAGTATATCTCGAAAGCTTGGAAGCAAGTTAACTTATAACTGATAATAGCGTAAGAAGTATAATAATCCATGCTTTTTTACTGAGACTCTAGTAACTAACAATTTTAGTACGATAGCTAACTGTGTAATGGCGTAGGAATATTGGTTTAACGCAGGTACATGAAAAGATTGTCACCAAAAATATATCAAACCACAGGTAGTCATGCAATTTATAGTACACAGTGAAAACTTCTAAAATGTTACAGAAGAGACGGTCCCATTCATAATGAAATACTCATCGTTACCTTGTTTCAAGTATGCTTTTTGATAGCGTCCTTTTAAGCTGATTTACGTGCACATTAAATTAAATTATAGATGAGAAGTGTTTTATAGATTTGAAAGAGTATGCATAAATAAATAAGCATCACTAGATCATTATTTTACTATTCATTTATAACTATGTCGTCATCATTGTACTGCATATAGGCAGTCCAAAAATATACAGTGACTAAGGTGGACACTATAGTCGACGAAGCCCATGAATCACTGAAACCAAGTTCTAGTACCTCCGGTGCTATGGGATTCACGCTGATTTATTTGTGTTTTCTGTTATCTGATATTGTTAAATTAGCAAGTTTCGTTTCATGAGGAATTATAATAAGATGAAAGACTGTGTATTTACTAGAGGTCAATTAGTTCAATCAGATAATATGAAATATTCAGTTAGGTATTCAGAGACGAAAACGCATGATGAACGTAAAATTCAAGGGAAAGTAAAAACATAGTTTTCGCCACTCACAAAAGTAGTTTATTTTTACCAACGACGAATAAATTCTAATGTATAGTTCTGGAACTATTTTGGAATATTTGCAGTTTTGTTAAAAACAAGGCTCAACGAAAAATTAAACACAAGTGATAATCATTGCTCTCATAATAAATAGACAATGAAAGCAATGACGTGTAGGTTGATTTAGATTTTGTATTGCATTGTATGGCTTTATCGCGATGTAGTGATTCATCGTAAAAGCATGTTTCAAGCAAATTTCTAGTGAGTCAATCTGACCTTTGGATCCTTTCATCTATATTTTAGTCACTATTTGTAAATTGTCGAGTCCAACAAGAAAGGTATTCCAATCTCTTGACATTGTTGTGCTGTAGCTTCATTTTGTAATACATTGTTGGTATGCCACAAATGGATGGAATGAATGCTTAAGTACACCTATTTTAGTTTACACAGGTTTTTGTGTACATTTGAGATTGCCTTTGAGGACTTTGCTTATTATGTATTGGTGCGCTTCTTAAGCAAAATCTTAACAAAATTTCTTGGAAGTTTCTACTTCGGAACCGCGTTTCAAATACAACCTTTTGTAATGTACGAAAGGTTGTATTATTGGTAGCATAGTATAGATAGAAATATAGTTTTACACAACTTATGCACGGAATAGGAAGGGTTGTAATACATTTTAAGTTTTTTCAGAGGGGTATAAAACCTTCGTTAGTTCCGTGGTGAACTTACCCATTTCCTCATTCTTCAACAAGTCATTGTGTTTGACAAACTACACCCACTCTCCCCCTCTCAAACTGTTAAAACTATCTCGGTCTTGCTGTCGGGAAAAAAGGTAATAACGAAATATTGAAGTAATGCTAAATAATGAAAGCTATTCTGATGGGTTTTATGTAGAGTTTAATTTATTCTGTTTCTTGTGTTTTACTTTTCCAGTAATCATCATGTTGTCTCCCATTGCCCTCGTCCTGTTATATGCTGTGCTTGCTAACGCCAGCATTACCTCACTTAAACTCAACCCGTTCCAGCCCAGCTCTCTGTACGATTTCCAGTCTGGAGAGACCGTTTACCAAATCACTGAATCCCAGGTCGCTGATATTGCTCGCAAACGAGCTCTCGGACATCAGAAGCAGGAGGACAAGACGATTGACCTCAGCACCAACACCATCCCCATAGAAGAAGAAGAACAGGAAACATCCAATGGAGGGTCGGTAAATGCGGGTCATTCCATATTCCGTCGCACTGTTGCATCCCTTACTGGTGGAGGTCTCGTCGGAGTAACTGACCGAATGTCAAAGAGAAGCGTGGGAGGAAGAGATGGGCACCCTCAGCCGAAGCTTGACTACTTCAAAGCTGCCGTGAGATCCATCAAAGGTAGACCAGGGGGACTATCAACCGTAGCAGAAGCTCGTGCACAACCACAAACAATGCATCCCTCCAAGAAGTTGGAACGTCGGAAGACTGCCACAAAGCCTCATTTTGTCTTCAAGTCAGGATCAGCTATGGTTTCATTTATTTTTTCATTATTCGGTTTCTTATTTGCAACCTTATGTGCTGTGATGGGTCAGGTTCTTGCAAGTGGTTTTAAGAAATTTTGTAATATTTTTCGCAACAATATAGCAAAGAAGAAGACATATCACGCACCTTTACTAATTTAATTGTACCTTAATGGTATCACGGTTCAATTTATCGTTTGCTGAAATAAATAAAGTTTTTATTAGTAATTTTTTAAAAAATAACTCTAAAATTGATTTGAAATGTGCTTTTTCAAACATGCTTTCATATGTTGTACTCCTGTGTATTCATAACGTAACACTTGAATTCAGAATGGTTTAAGTCGCAACCTATGATTAAAAAACTTTACACACAATACGATTGCTCTGAGCGTTAGCCAAATTAGTAATCTTGTTTAGTTGAAGCGATAATAAGCAATGTGTTTAATGCGCTCAGTACATCCTAGTGGGAGGTTTAATAATAATGTACATGTTCATAATTACATTTTGGAGTTTGTAAATTCATAGCAAACAAAATATTACAAGTTTAGTTATGAAATACTTATAAAATAATACAATAAAGTTTGTATCTATCCCTAAACACATCTGAACAATGTGAACACATACTATCACACAAAAAATGAATGTATTGTTAAACGCAAAACCAAATAGAAGGGAGCAACATTGAGTATATCGTTTAAATTACCAATAAGTCTTCAATATTATAATATATTGACGCTCTCGGGTTTTTAAGTGAATGCCATGATGTTTAATGCATGAATCAAATAATTGCGAATGTAAAGGCTGAGAAGATCTGCAAACTTAAACCAAAGTTTTCACCTTTTTTCATATGCGAACAATGTTCATACTTCAAAGCACAAGAATTTATAATGTGCGTACAAACTTACAGTGCATGTACCCTACTGATCAGAGTATTCATATGGATATTTGTTCTTCAATGCTTCATTGTTTTCGCCCTTATAGATATTAGAAGAACCAACAATATCTTTAAGGTTTGTCCTTTTTGTAAATGAGTAATCTGCAATGAGAATCGAGTTAAACATTTTCAGCATTCCTGTGTACATTTAAATGGAATTGTAAGAAAATTGTATTCCTGTCAACTCGTGTCATAGAATAAAAGCAACATTAGAATTTTACTTCTTCATTCACGTATCGTAAGTGGTTGGTATCGAATATAGTACTTTTTTATATACTTAAAACTTAAAACTCCACCAAAATGGTATCTATTCGTAACCCTATTCCAAAAGTGCTAGTATGTTTGAAATGCTCCCTCCAAATGGCAATTATATTAGACAAAACTTTCAAATGTTGCATCCTGGGGTTCCAAGTACATATAAACAGGTAGACATGCCAGAAGACTTGTTCTTCGTCAGGTCAAGGTCAAGTTTTGCACTGATGTACGAGAAACTCTAACTTTTGATGTAACGTTATGGGAACATATCTTCTCGCAGGGTTGATCGGACAGTACAACTTATATGTTAATTTTAACTTACAGACACAACACCAGGGTACATACGGAGAACCCATATTGAATGCAGCTCAAGACTTAGCAAGACAGATATATTTAATCGGACAAATTCGACCAGGTTTCCACAGAGAGTCAATTTGGAAAGGAAATAGTCCAGCAATTAGAACTGAGTGGGCCGCAATTTTTATCGCCAAGGCAATTGATCGAAGGAGGATGACTCCAAGCTAAACAGGAGAACGTGGAGCCTTTTTGTAGGCGAACATTTTGGTTACACTCTTCATCAAAAACGCCACATGTAAAAACATGGCGCCCCTCGTGGTCGTGGACACAATCTGATGTCATCTTCAAAATCAGCACGTCAAATTACCCTAGTATACTGACTTTCAACCTTAAACTCTT
>JAQIXW010001425.1:0-19503 GCA_034700685.1 Willowsia buskii | reverse complement strand
TTACCGTTCCGAACTTGTGAATCCCATTACGAAGCCTGCGTCATGATTTTAGAGAAATGTCCAAATCTTCGATCCTTAACACTCGGAGGGGAATTTGACATAGTGAGTGAATACGCAGGAGAAGTGGAGGAGCCTCTCCCTGACCATCCCCATCTGGAGTCGTTGGAGGTGATCATGGATTTCCCATCTGAAATCATCCTTCAAGACAGAATTATTTCAAAATATTCTGGTCAACTGAAGTGCTTAATTGTGAAGACATGGAAAAGTTTCTATAACAGCCTGGATTGGAACAACTTGAGGGATCTGCAGATTCGCACTGGAATATCCCCTGAGCTGAGTGAGAATCTATTGAACATGAGTGCTCCCAAAATGCGGGAATTTGGAATTTTCATCGATGAACGTAACCGATGTGATAATTCTCTGGAGCTTTTAATGCGCATCATGCGTCACTTCCAAACTTTGGATACCCTACAATTAAAGTTTTTGAATGGATTTTGCGGTTTTTCTGTCGACGAGATACTCAACCTTCCTCAAGAATTTAATTTTGCTCCTAACATCCAAACAATTACACTGGACATCTTTCTGTGCGACGAAGTATCCTACAACTTCCTCCTCGCGTTTCCATTTCTCAAGAAACTCCAAATATTACAAAGAAAGCATCTTGGTGTACAAAATCCAGAGATATTTTTCTCCGTTGGTCCAGCACTTCGGGATATCGACATCTTGCAAATATCAGGATACATAGAGCACTGGGGTGGGTCTTATTACAACTCTAAGGTTTGGAAACTCTTCCCTTCACTTCAGATACTCGAGGTGGGCGAACATAGAAGAAGCGACAGCGACTACGATGTCGACCTGGACATTGTAGTGAGTAGGTGTACCTACAGACGAGAAGATTGTTTGAGATCCATGATAATGGGCAAAGGTACTTTCCTAAGGATCCTGCGGAGTATTGCAGAGAAGGAGAAAATCAGACAGCAAAATCTCAAGAGGGATCTACTGCGCCAGAATCTGGAAGACTTGAGAGCTGAAATCCGTGCTGGAGCCGGAAAGGTTGACACAGAAGACGCAGGATTTTCCAAGGATGTATGCTCATCACTAACTATAAATTTACTAATTATTGCTCCAATTATTTTCATTAATATAAGTGTCTTCCGCAGGGATTCTCGACCCTTATCAAGCATTTGGATGTCCAGGATGTTCTCAACTGCCGGCAAGTCTGTCGAGAGTGGCAGTCAAGTGTGGACGCTGCTTTGGAGGGTTATTCCACACAAACTGTTCCAGAAGGCTGCCCAGAACCTGCTATTGTCCCTCGCTCTTATTATCCGGCCAGTTTCTTCGACTTTGAATATTCCTTCAGACAAAATTCTCCATCTCGCAGGGCCATGTCACTTCACCCCAAAACTCCCCTCATCGGACGAACAGCTTGCTTCCGTCTTACGAGGGATGAACAAGATTTCGCTGACGTCAGTGAGTTCGTGGAACAACTTGGAAAGCACATTTGGCACTTCTCACTCTCCATTACAACTGGAAATAGAGTCCGTGTAAACCTGAGTCAGTGCTACTTGATGCTTCGGAGTATTATCAGTAACTGTGAAAGCCTTCGAACACTTCGCGTTTCAGAAATGAAAGTAAATATGACCTACGATGAAAAGATTACTCCCTGGAACGAATTATGGTCTGAGAATCCACTTCCGGAAAATCCGAATTTGGAAGCATTATTTGTGGAAAGTCGACATCCAAAATTACAAAAACTCCTGGAAGCACTACTCACGGCCTACAGCAACCAATTGAAGTGTTTCCGAACATATCAGTGGCTGTGGCTTTCCAGTTCCAATGTCCATTTGTCATGGGATAATTTGGAGGAGCTTCATGTGGAGGACCATGCAAACTTCTCCAGAAATCTTCTGCACAGCTTCACAAAGATCACAGCCCCGAATTTGAAGATATTGGAGATTGGTTACTTGGCATATGGACTGGATTATAAACTGTTGTGCATCATGATCAACAAGTTTCCAAAGCTGAGCTACTTAAAGCTGAAGTTGAGTGAAGGGTATTTTGATGGAGGATTTTGTTCAAATGAGTGGAAATACATGATCCCAGGATTGATAAGTCACGCGGCACTCACCAAACTGGAAATTGTTACTGGTCGGAAGTGCAATTTGTCATTTCAATTTCTAATGTTCTTTCCGCTGTTGAAAGAGCTGTGCATTCGGGAATTGCCGGGTGAAACTAGGAATTATGAATTATCTTCGGATGGATCGGAGTGGAGTGAGGAGGATGGAAGCTTTGAAGACTATTTGTTGGGAGAAGGTGACTCTGAAAGTGAGGAGGAGGACGAGAACGATGGCGATGACCGGGCTGAGGAGGAGAATGATGTTGGGAATAAGGAGGATTCAGAGAATGGAAAAGTCGAAGAAAATATGGCTGCAGGAGACAATTTGAGGAATGAGCCATATGTCAATGAAGAAGATCGAGCACCGGATTCTGAGGGAAATGAAATTGACGACATGTTAAAAAATATGTTCGGGGAACAACCGCCGGATGAAAATGATGACATGGTAAAAAAGTTAATGGGACAATGGCCGGAGGAACAATATTTTGTGCAGTTTCCAGAAAATTACTGGGAGAGGAAGTATAAGGAAGATGAGATTTATGGTATGAATTTCTGGCAAGTGATGGAGTCTCTTCAGTCACTCAAGTTTACACAGACTTTACCAGGTGAAGAGCAAGAAAAGCGAGTTCATATTTTCACTAGGGAGAAATATGACCGATTCAGGAAGGGGCAAAACAATTAACTGTATTGTTACAAGCTGCGAGATGAAATATGAAATTTATGTTGGGTTGGATAGGCAGTTTCAAAAAGTACTTATGACTTCTTTATCAATTAACTCTTACTTATCTAATGTATGTATAGACAGTTTAGAAAAATAGATTAAGTAGTACCTAGATGATTAGATGAGAGTATGTATGTGAGTGAGCATAACAATTTGTAAATATTTATGTATATTTGTCTTTAAATAACATTTTCTGTAAAAACTACATATCAGATTAGATTTTGCAGGAAAAGTAGATTGCTAGCGTAGATGGATAATTGGCGGTTATAGCTTGATGTAAAATATTTAGATCTCTTTATATTCGAGAATTTTCAACATATTATTCATTACATCTGCTGAACTTTTATGTGAAAATCTAATGTAATCGATTATTTACATGATAAACCACAATAATGATTAGATTGGATTTCTTTCCTTTGCCTAAACCATCTAACCATCTATTTTCGTAATGAATCATCCCGGTTAACGTATGTATTCCAGATAGTACTTGAATAAAATTAACTTGGAAACATATATGTCCTTATATTAATTCCATAGCATAAATAAATATATTACTTTGTTAAAAAACTTGTAGCATGGAATGAACAATTTTTCTTAATAATTTTGTAACAAATCATTCATTTTTTTTATAATGCATCATACTTTTGGTCATTCAATTCTCGTAAATAAATATAATATATTTTATCTTAAAAAATTAATACTACAACAATTTACAAAAAAAAAAAAATTGTATTTTTAAACAAAGCAATATTTCATACTGATATTCAGTATATTGGTAACATAATTAAATTCAGAGTTACTTCCAGTACTCAATAGTTTGTAGATATTTTATATTTCGACAAAAAACGACTCAGCCAATTTTTCTTCCTTACAATTTGGTGTCAAAAAGTTAAAAATGAGCAGTTCGTGTATTCTGACATTTCCGAATTGATTTGGTGTTGCAGATATTTTTTTAAAGCTCTACTTGACTGGCACTCACTCAAACTTTTCCCACTAATACTTTTTGAGTACAGACAGGAAGGGCATTTCTCAATCAAATATTTCGTCACATGAGTTGATCCCATCCCAACGGCTGTATGAATTGCCCCTTGACTATTTTTGCTCTTGGGATATATTTCTGCCCCGTAGTCAATAATCATTTCGATCATAGTTAGCGAAAATCCTGTTTTGACTGCTTTGCACAAAACTGTCTCTCCATCCACATCCCGCGCATTTAAATCATTGCCATGTTCCTGAAACAACGGAAATACATTGGACACTTTCTCCATTACAAACTCCCAGTTCGTGTACCACTCTTTGTAGTAACCGGTCACAAAAAATTTGTTTATAAGATGGAGAAAGCTAAGGAAAGGTGTGTAACCCTCAGAATTGAAACTATTCACTTCCTTTTTAGTAAACCCTTTCTTCAAAAGAGAGTTGATCACATCATAATACATATTTTCAATCACTATATACATAAATGGAGCTTCCAGGAAGAAACCTAATTGAGGGTGAAAATAAGACATTCCCAAATGTAAAACGGAATTCTTCTTTTCATCAACATCATGAATATTTGCACCCAAACTTATGAGCATTTCCACAATCTCCACAATTTCCTTTCCACTCTCGCTAAAGTCAAATGGAAGCACTTCATTTACGAAGAACAGAAGCGGTGTTCGTCCCCTTACATCTCGCTCATGTAAAAGTGCGGGTTCTCTTTCCACAAATAATTTTAACAGAAAATTGATTCCACCACAATGTATTATTTCTTCTGGAAAATATGGATTCGATACAGCAATAAGAAAATGAACAATCCCGAATTTTCTATGGTCCATATCTCGCATTTTATGGTTCCATTCTTTTGGACTGACATCCAAAATTTTTGTTATTTTTTTGCCCTCTACGTGTTTCTCCATTTGAACGGCAAAAACAAGTAGTTCTAAAAGATGAGTCTGTGATTGAGCCAGTAATCTTATAATATTTACGTAAGGATTCGGTGTATCAATATGCCCCCCTGCAGCAACAAATCTCAAGGCAAAACGTACACCCCCTTGCACTGGGGGCGTATGCATATCGTTGTATCTCCATCCAACTATATTGTCCCCTAGGAGTTTTTTTGCACAGTCTTCATAAAAAGAAGGAAGTCCCATTTCCTGATGTATTAAAGATCTGTCAAGAAAATGGCATATTGTCGGATGCTCAAACCAACATCCAGAATAATCCTGCTTTACAGCCAAAATTTTATTCCATAGAAAATCTTGAAAATTCTTATCGATCTCATCCAAGTTGCCAAAATTGCACTTCGAATTCTGAACAAAATTGGTAACATAACGTGCTACCAGATACTCTGCAAATGTTCTGTGAATAAATTTTAGTGGACTCAGGTCCTGCACAACGCCATGTTCCAAAACCATGGTGGAGAGTGTTCCTAATAGATTGGGCTCTTCAGAAATAGATAAAGTTTCTTTGAGAGTGTTGGCAACTTCTTTTGAGAAAAGTAGCTCAATAGATAAAAATTCCAAATATCGCTCTATCGAAATGCGAATTAGTTTTGCAATGCTGTCCTCTTTAGAAATATTCTTTGGGAGCATTTTCTTTTCCCTGAGGTAGATCTCCAGCTTCCTTTCCAACATCTTTTCGTAGAGGTCATTCAAGTTGAAAGTTTCTCTCTTTTCCAAATTAAAGTCAAGATTAAGCACTTGTTTTTCATAGATTTCTCCTATCATTCGACACTGCAGAGGAATTCCAGCCAGCTCAGCGTCATCACTTATGAGAAAACTTTCAATGCAAATTTTAGCAAAATTTTCCATGCTATCAAAATATTGTGAATAGATGAGAGAGGAGTCAAAATTTCGGCTCCAAAAATTCACGAGAAAATTCACTTGCTCAGATTTACTAAATGGGTCAAGTTTGTATCCCAAAGTACCAAAACTTCTGTTAATTGGATCCAACATGTAATCTCTTAACGTCATCCAAACTCTCACGGGAAACTCTTCATGTAAATCAATAACCTTAAGCGAATATAAAGCTAACTTTATGGAGTCAGGTGTAACTTCATCTAGTCCATCTAGCATGATTTCAAACTGAACACTGTTGGAATTTTCTTTAAGTAAATTTGTGATTAAGGCTGCTTCAAATTTTTCCGAACAAGTTATATCTGTTAAGGTTTTTATAATATCTTTCAAAGTTGTTCTACTGTTCCCATTTGGATGATAGTTCTTTTTAAATATTTCAACAAATTCAAGCACAGTTATCACTATGACTATCCGTTTATCACTGTTTGTGCTCCTTTTTATTATTGTTTCAGCCATGTTGAGAAGTACCTGCGACTTTCCCATTCCGGGCTGATCAGCAATAAAAATAAGTCGTTCGTAACTTTTGCTACTTTTTAAAAATTCTGATTCCGTCACAATTCCAACTTTTCTTGCAGCTTTGTTTAGCTCTGCTTTCACACTATGGATCGATCCGACTGTATAAACCCATTGGAAAATTTCATTGCCCAAGTAACGAAGAAAATGAATATTTTTCGTGATGTTTGAATTCTTCCATCCCCTAAACGTGTTGAATGCTTTTTGAAGATCTTCTATTTCACTGTCAGCCACAATGACAACATGTGAAGATGTTCTTTTTACATCTAGTTTAGGAAATATCCTGTCAGAACTGACCACTTTTACTTTATAAGATATATTTGAGGGCAATACTTCCGAGTCATTTTTTAAGACAATAAATTGATCGCTTTTGAGAGATTCTTTGAATATACTGGAATGCAGGGTTCCACGATTATACAAAAGTCTCTCGCGATAAAACTTGTCGACTTTTGGAATCACATGAGAATTTAAGATAGAAAGTGAATGAGTTCTCAATAAAGTATTTAGAGAATTACTTTCCAAACTGGAGAAAATTTGGTTTCTGGTGTCCTTTCTATTCGGTAGCAAATCTCTAAAGAGAAACTTGCTGGATTGTAATGTGAAGTAAAAATCATCACCAAACTCGATTTGCTTTCTCTTTTCCTCGCTTAAGTCCCACCAGCCAATTGGATTTCTTTCGTAGGCAGAATCACTCAAAAATTTTGCGATTGTACTTTCGATTGTATCTTTGTTTGTGAATATTGTAATTTTAGTGCTCGAAAAGTCATGATCACAACTGAACATCCTAAAGTTTACAGATTTGTCTACTTCGTCACTCTCACTAGAAAAAATATATCCACCACTTTTCCAAATATGGTTAAATAAAGTTAGTGGCATGTATTCCATCGATTCTCTATGATTTCCATCCCATATAACAGTTATGTTAGATGCTGAAACAATGATTTCCACCGTTGTACTTCCATGTAGTAACCTTGACAACAGATCACCAGAAAGTGTTCTCAGTTCAATGGAACAAGATGATGTTACGCTTGTAAACCGCTCAATCAAGTAACCTGCAACAGAAACAGAAAATTAAGTGTGAGTTAATGATATTGTTTTTCTATGTTAACTTTATATGAAATAAGGATGGGAACTATAATTATGAAAATATTAATAGAGAACCTTCATCCAATTGATGTGAACATGCTTCCTCAAGTTGCATAACAAAATCATCCAGACAAATATTTAAATAAGAACGTAAAATGTCAGGGTAGTATTCTCGAAATGATGTCTTGAAAAATGCAAATTGACTCCATAGAAAAGACACAAGATCCGGAATTCTGCTGGTCCAGTAGCTTGCATATAAATTCTCGTCAAATTCTAATTTATTGTTGGTTGTCTGAAACCAGCCTAGTTCACATCTTTCGGAGTCACTGAAGCCCTCATGGTGTTCATGTTTATTTCTGATTACACGAACAAGGCACTCCACAGAAGTGCCCCAGTCCAAATGTGATTTATATTCGGTTCGTGTCACGAGATCGAAGTGATCATGACCAAGTGCATCTCTCCAGTTCCTGACTGGTCCAAATAAATAGCAATTTCTTGCTGCTTGCTCCATACGATCACAGAATCGTGATATTTCGGGCTCGGGAATTCTCTGACCGTTTATAAATTTGGGTTTTATGTGATTGTGGATATCGTTCCAAAACTTGCATATTTTCGATGGCTTCCAGGTAAATGGGGTGGAAAGTAGGAGCTCAAAACTTTCCATTTCAGACTTTTCTGGATTCTATGTCATCCACAAGCAACGTACTGGCAGTCTGTAAACAATTTACAAACAATCAAGATAATAGCTCTTTAGCAAGTATGTATTTAAAATTCTGGAATGCAATATAAAAATTTAATGCAATTATGACAAAAAGTATAGTTTTTATTCAACTTACAACAAATGTGATATCCAATAAAAATATATCCAGTTAATATTTGCCATACAGAATAAATGTTATTAAGATTTACTCAAGTATGAATAGGCACGTATAGCGTAGTACATTTTATCTAAACACATATTATTTAAAGCTTATTGATATTTGTTGAGTGAAAAAAGAGAGAGAAAAACTGCAATGATATTTTTCTATTGTTTATATTTTGTATTGGATGGACACCTGTTGCTTCAGATTGTGATCCATATACATGCATACTTGCATTCTTTCAACGGAGGGAAAATCTTATACCGGTTTTAGTTTAGCAGAGTTCTTTCTTTTCATCCGTGGTCTGCTAAGTTAGTGAAGTGATATTGACTCTTTACTTGTTCCATGAGCTCATGAGCATATAGAATAGTGTATTAAAAGTTTAGAAGCTTGCTTTGGATCGCAGATCTGCAAAAAAAACACACACTTGTCTCTCTCATGCTAAAAGACTTGCCAAAAAAGAGTTGAGCTTGAATTCACACGATAGTGCAAATAAACTATATCATAAGATCTGAAGACGTATGCTCTTATAGTATATACCGGCTTCTCGTTTTTTATCCGTAGCATGTGACTGACAAAAAACGCATCATGATTGAGATAATGAAATATGGTAGTGGGCCAACATACTTGTTACGTTCATGTGACAAATTAATTCACTCTTTTTTTGTGAAACTACAAATTTTCCATTAGCAATAATAATATGTACACATTCATTTTGTTACATCTTTGTGCATTTGTGCTTCAACAATATATTTGGATATTACATACATGCATGCTATTGATTAGACATCCGAAAATTATAGATTTTGTGGAAGTAACGTAATTTCATTCAAATTTACCCTATCCTAGTATTTAGCAAATGCACACCTATATAATATGATGTTGTACTTAAAAGATGAGAAACAAGAATAAAGAGGAACAAATGATTTAAAGTATTTATGTGCCCTCACATAGCCACAATTTTCTTTTTATGCATTTTACATTAACGATTAGTGTATTCAGAGAAAACAACGGTTTTTATGGAAGTTAAGAAGCTAAGCATAACTAGAATACATGCTCACTTTCAGCTGTTCACATCTCTAGTGTGGACTAAAAAGCTTCACATGCTAATCGGGGACAAAACGCAGGTCCGTAATGTATACGTTTCTTATGGATGTAGCATACAAAAATGCTAATATTTTAGTCTGTTATGCTAACCTATATTGCCTATATTTACATACACAAAATGTGAAAAAAGACAGATGAGTACACCATTATTTCGCAGAGAAAGCGGATTGTTGGTGTCGGTGGATAATTGTCGGTTATATTTTGAATTAAACGATTTTGCTCTTTAGATTCCAGAAATGTCGACATAATATGCATTACATCTGAACTATTTTTATATGAAAATCTAATGTAATCGAATATTAACATGATAAACTACAATAATGATTAGATTGGATTTCTTGCTTTTGCCTAAACCATGCAATTTTGTAATGAGTCATCCCGGTAAATGTATTCCAGATATTATTTGCATAAAATTAACTCGGAAGTATATGTATGTATTTATACTTATTTGATAACATAAATAAATGCATTACTTTATTTTAAAAAACTTGTAACATGAAATGAGCAACCTTTCCAGGTCATTTTGTAACAAATCATTCATTGTTTCTATATGCATCATACTTTTGTTCATTCAAATTTAGTAATTAAAAAAATATATGTTATCTAAAAAATTATTACCACAACAAAATTCACCAAAATATTTTTTTTTGCATTTTTAAACATAAAGTATTTTTCCATACCGATATTCGGTATATTGGTAACAATTCCAGTACTCAATAGTTGAATAGTTTATAAATAATTTTATATTTTGACAAACTCAGATTTTTTTCTTCACAATTTTGTGTCACAAAGTTAAAAATGAGCAGCTCGTGTATTCAGACATCTCTGAATATATTTTGTGTTGCAGGTATTTTCGTAAAGTTCTACTTGACTGGTACTCACTCAAACTTTCTTCATTTCTATTCCTATAATACAAGCAGGACGGGCATCTCCCAATCAAGTATTTCACCACATGAGTTGATCCCATTTCTACTGCTGTGAGCATTGCATCTTGACAAATATTTGCTCCATACTCGACAAGTTTTTCTATAAGAACTACTGAAAATCCTGATTTGATTGCTTTACACAAAACTGTCTCACCTTCTATATCCCGCGCATTTAAATCCTGCCCGTGTTCTTGAAGGAGCTTAAATATCTCAGAAACTTTATCTAATACCGTGTTCCACCACTTCCTATACTTGGGCATCCATCTGTTGAAACCAGTGACAAGAATTTGGTCGACAAGATAGAGTAAAGAAAGGAAAGGTGTAAACCCATCAGAATTAAAACGGTTAACTTCAGTTTCACTGCAGCCGTTCTTTAAGAAAAACTTAATTATTTGCATGTACATATTTTCCATCAATATATACTCAGATGGGGCATTCAGAAATATTCTTTCAGCAAAATCATAAATGTCCTTTCCCAAATGTAATACAGAATTCATGCCTTCATCGACATCATGAATATTAGCTCCCAATCTTGTAAGCATTTCTACAGTTTCCAAACCTATAGTTTCCGGTCTAAATTCTTTCCAGTGAAATGGCAACGCTTTGTTGACGAGAAATAGAAGCGGTGTTTTCCCATCTGAATCCCTTTCTTTAAGAAGCGCAGGATACTTTTCTGCAAGCAATTGTAATATCTGTTTCATTTCTTTACATCTCAACATTTCGTCCGGGTAATATGGATTAGATGGATCGAGAAGAAGGTGAATAATTCCTGATTTGTCACCGTTTAGTTCTCGTATTTGACCCAATTCGTGTGCACTGAAACTCGCAATTTCTATCATCTTTTCAGCCAACACATATTCCTCCATGCACATGGTAAACATAAATAGTTTTAAAAGTTCCAATCGTGATTGAGCCAATAATCTTACAACATTCACGAGAGGATTAGGAGTGTCATCGTGTCCAGCGGCAGCGACAAATCTAACAGCATATTTTACACCATTTTCAACTGGCGGTGTATCCGGAGTATTATATTTCCAGCCCTTTACATTATCCCCTAACAGTTTTCTTGCACAGTCTTCATACAAGGTTGGAAGTGTCATTTCCAAGTTTCTTAAAGATCTGTCGAAAAATTGACAGATGGAAGGATGCTCAAACCTACATCCAGATAAATCCTGCTTTACAGCCAACACTTTATTCCAGAGAAAATCTTGAAAGTTTATATCAAGCTCATCTAAATTTCCATGATAACAGTTTGAATTTCCAACAAAGCTATACACGTATCGTGCTACTAAATATTCGGCAAAGGTTCTGTGAATAAATTTTAGTGGATTAATGTCTTGTAGCACGCCATGTTCTAAGGCCATTGTGGAAAGTGTTTCTATTACGCTGGGCTCGGCGGAAATTGCCAGTGTTCTTTTGAGATTTTTGGCAATGTTACTTGAAAATATCAGCTGAATAGATAAGTATTCTAAATACCGCTCAATTGAGACACGAGTAAACTGCACCAAACAATCATCATTGGAAATTTTCAGTGAAAGCAATTTCTTTTCTCTGAAATATATTTCCAACTTTCTCTCCAACATCTTTTCATACAGATCATTCAGGTTGAAATTTTCCCTCTTTTCCAAATTAAAATCAAGATTTAGCACTTGTTTCTCGTAAATTTCTCCTATCATTCTGCATTGCAGAGGAATTCCAGCTAGCTCAGCGTCTTCACTAAACAGAAAATTTTCTATACATTTTTCAGCAAAATTTTGCATGCTATCTAAATGGAGTAAGTATTCAGAATATGATTCAAAATTTCTGCTCCAGAAATTCATGAGAAAGTTAACTTGCTCGGATTTACTAAATGGGTCGAGTTTATACCCCAAAGTATTAAAATATCTTCTAATGGAATCCAACATGTGATCTCTTAAAGTTACCCAAACTCTGACCGGAAGCTCTTTATGTGAATCAATAATTCTAAGCACATGCACAACCAATTGTCTGGATCCATGTGTGACTTCATCTAAACCATCTAGCATTAATTCAAACTGAACAAAGTTGGAGCGCTCCCGTAACAAATTGCTAATTAGGGCTGTTTCAAATTCACCTGAACAAATTATGTCTGTTATTGTTTTAACAATATCTTCTAAGATTTTACTATCATCTGCTTTTCCAATAAAGTTTTTTCGCAATTTTTCAACAAATTGACACACAGTCGTCACTATGACTATCTTACTCACTCCACTTGTCTTTCTTCTTGTAATGGTTTTAGCCAAATTGTAAAGCACTTGAGACTTTCCCATTCCAGGCTGGTCAGCAATAAAAAGAATCCGCTCGTCGGTGTTCCTACTTTCCAAACTTTCCAAAAATTGTGATTCAGTCATAATTCCTGCTTTACGAGCAGCTATGGTGAGTTGTGACTTGATATTTTGCAGAGATCCATTAGTAAAAAGCCACTGAAAAATTTCATTTCCCAAATAGCGAAAAAAGTGGATATTGTTATGGAAGTTTTCTATTGGATTTTCCCATCCTCGAAAGTTTTTAAATTCCTCCTGAAGATTTTCTACTTCTTTGTCAGCTACGAGAACAGCGTTAGAGAAAGTACTATTTATGGTTAACTTTGGAAGTATTTTGTTTGTACTGATAACTTCCACTTTGTATGAGGGATTTTCTGGCATCGTTTCCGAATCATTTTTAAGAACAATGAATGTGTCATTCTCTAATATTTCTTGGAATATGCTGGAATCTAAATGCGTCCGGTTAAATAAAACTCTTTCTCGATAAAACTTGTCAACTTTTGGAAGCTCATAAGTTTTAAAAATAGAGAGCCTACGATTCCTTAACAATTTATTTAGCTCATTGCTTTCTAATTGGGACAAAATCTCTTTTCTGATGTCATCATTGCGTGGAAGTAAATCTTTAAATAAATAGTCCTGCGACTGTAAAGCGAAATAAAACTCATCCCCTGATTCAATCCTGTTACGTGTAGACTCACTCAGGTCCCTCCAAGTAATTGGATTCCTCTCAAACGCTCTATTATTCTCAAATTTTAAAGTGGTGCCTTCTATCGCGTCTTTACTTGTGAATATTGCAATTCTAAGGCTTGAACATGTTGGATCACGATACTTCCCACTTAAAACATTTGCGTCAACTTTGTCACTTTCACTCGAAAAAATATATGCACAAATATCACCACTCTTCCAAAGATTATCTCGTTTCACTGGTATGTATTCCATCGATTCACTCTCATTTCCATCCCACGTAACTGTCACTTTAGTGGCTGACACAACAATTTCCATAATTGTACTTCCATTTAATAATCTTGACAGTAAATCACCGGGAAGTATTCTCAATTCAATGGAACAAGATGACGATACGTCTGAAAACCGCTCAATTAGGTAACCTGTAAAAGAAACACTAAAATTTGAATTGGTTCACTGACGATGGTAACGATAACTAAAACGATAATAATAAAGTACCTTCATCTAATTGATGCGAACATGTTTCCCCAAGTTGCATCACAAAATCTTCCAGACAAATATTTAAGTAATTACTTAAAGATTCCGGGTAGTATTCCCGAAATGTTGCTTTAAAAAATGCAAACTGACTCCACAGAAAAGCCATGAGATTAGGTATTTTGCTGATCCAGTAGCTCGCAAAAGATTTCTCATCAAATTCCAGTTTATTGTTTGTCATCTGAAACCAGCCTAATTCAGTTTTTTCTGCGTCACTAAAGCCATCCTGGTGTTCATGTTTATTTCTGATGACCCGAAGAAGCATTTCCAGGGAAGTGCCCCACTCTAACTGTGCGTTATATTCGGTTCGTGTCACGAGATCAAAGTGATCATGACCAAGTGCATCTCTCCAGTTCCTGATTGGTCCAAATAAATAGGAAGTTCTAGCCGCTTGCTCCAAGACATCACAAAATCGTGATATTTCAGGCTCAGCAACTCTCTGACCATTTTGAAATTTGGGTTTTATATGATTGTGGATATCATTCCAAAACTTGCATATTTTGGATGGCTTCCAGAAAAATGGACAGGAAAGCAGAGGGTCAAAACGCTCCATATCAAAATTTTTTCAAATTCTTTGTCATCAGGAAGCAATCCAATGAACATCTAAAATAAATTAATAAACAGTATGGTTGATAAATATGTTTGAAATTTTTTTAAAGGAATTCTGAAAAACTTCCAATGGAATTTTGTGAAACTCACAATAACACGACATTACCTAATAAAAAATATTATCACTATCACCTTATAGTTTCCAAGCAGAGTAATTGTTTTCACGATGCACTGAAGTCCTCATAAATACTAATACAGGATATTTTATCATGCCAAATAGCTTTTATAACTTGTCATGGTCTGTTGAGCGAATAAAATTTAAATTACAAACAGCAACAGGATTTTTATAATGTTAAGTTTAACCTTGGATGAACACCTGTTGCTTTACATAGTGATGCATACAGCTTACTTGCATTCTTTCAATGGAGATAAAACTCTTATTCTTTCATATCCAGCACATCAGTGTAAGTTTCATGTCATCCGTTGTCTGCTAAGTTATCCAAGTGATACGGCTCATGACAAGTTTTGTGATCACAAATAATAAATATGAATAGCGTGCATATGTTTTTAATCCTGCTTGGGATCGTAGATCTTCAAAGAAGCACACTTGTATCTCTCATGCTAAAAGACTTGCTGAAAGGGTTTAGGGTTGAAAAAGCACTATACTGTATGCAAACTATATCAGAGAAATAGACATAATATGCTCTTATAATTAATGTATACCGGCTTTCTGGCTTAGAGTTTTTTTACAGAACATGTGGTCGGTATGCTGACAATGGTCTGGCACAAAAGGCCTTATAATACGGTTTATGCAATATGCCAATATGCCCGTGGGGCAATGAAGTTTTCATATAGCTAATAAAATCTTATTATTTTTCGATGAATTTAGAAATTTTGAGTTTACAACAATTCATAATATTCATTTTGCAACATGTGTTTATTTGCGTTTCAATAGTATAAAATTAGCATAACATGAGTAAGTTTTATACAATTAAGTATTTGTTCATTTAAGATAACAGGTGTATATTTTATTTGTTACTGTAACAAGTTTATGATTGTCCAAAGATAGATATGATATGATATAAAGATATGAGTAATATGAATTTGCAATTTTGAGTAAATATAGTTAAGCGCTATGCCCATAAGAAGCGCTGTTTGTACCTGATACATACAAAATTATATTGATTAGTTTTTTTGAAGCATTTTATTCAAAATGAAGCCTTGTATGTTTTTCAAGCTGGAATATAAACCAGGATTCTAGGACACAAAGTAGAAAACTCGCAATATGAGAAATAAAAAATAAAAATCATTCAAAGTCTTACATCTGTGTCCTTAAAATATAAAGTTTTATTCTTGTGCATTTATATTTTTACATGTACTTTTAGTACTTTGAGACAACACATCGGTGTTCAGAGACGCTTACAGGTTTTTATAACATAACAAGCATATATGCTAACTGTCAACTGTTTTATCTACACAAATCTCTATTGTGGAGTGTATGCTCATAAAGCAAAAGGTTTAAAAGATGATTGGTGACAAAATGCTTGGCTGCATGCTTTATTAGTAAATCTGTTAGGCTAACATATATTACCTACATTTACATACCTACACTAAAAACAGATGAGCACAATAAGCTTTTGGTGTTTTGAAGTCGTTCGTTAAAGCAAAAACAGAAATTGTATTGCAATAACATATAAAACTAATGCTGACAAGATATCAACTACACAAATGTTTTGAAATTTTTGTTTTTTTTACTTAATTTGTATTAAAATAGAGCCAAAAATGGATATTTTATTTAAAGAGTAAATTACAAATAGCATGCAGTTTCTTCCCTGATTTCCTTAAAATATTTATTTTTCATCATAAAGTTGTATTTCGGCTTATAAAAAATTTCTGAAATGGACAATTTTGAGATAATTCTCTCCTCTCCGTTCACTTGGAAACCTTCCAAAATCTGCAAACTTTGGAATGACTTCCACAACCTCATAAAACACCAATTTGAGAACGGGGAAAGAGTCACTGACCCTGAAATTTTGAACTTTCGTCAACGCTTGGAAGCTTCCGCTATTCAAAAAAATATTCTTGGTCCAAACCTAAACTGGAGAAATATCCTTGGAGAGAATCATTTCACTATAATTACTCGAACTGAGAAAAACGTGCAGGCATGGTGGGAGACTTCTGTGTTGTCTCTTCTCAGGGTTATCAGGAACAAACTGCAGCACTTGGACGGAATTAGTGACGCCGAACGGAGTGACCTCGGCTGGTTTCACAAAATAAATGGGAAATTCAAATTTGATGATAAACTTTTTGCAAACTATTGGATCTCCAAATTTCCGAATCTTGTTCCATTTTTGTGGAGTCAATTTGGAATATTCAAATCGTCACTTAAAGAATATTACCCTGATTCTTTGGATTATGGTATTGACAGACTGAATTTTGGATTAGAGGCATTTGTAAAGCATCTTGGAGAAGCTTGTCTAGAGCAGTTGGACAACGGTAAATTTTATAATTTAAATTCATTAACAGTTTAGATTTTTCAAGATATTTTGATTTAAAACTTACTATTTTGTACTTATGTTAACAAAAGGTTATGTTAAAGAGCGGTTTACATGCAAAATCCCACTATGTTCCGTTGAGCTGAGGACCTTATCTGGGGACTTGCTCGGCAGATTGCTGGACGGAAGTCCAACCTTGAAGATTGTTATTTCAGCAAAAAGTGTGACAATCGTTTGGGATGAAAACCAGAATGAGTACATCAAATACACTTTAGAGAAAAAATCAAAGGAGCGACAAAATTTTACACAAATTGGTGGCATTGGTACATGCATTTTTACAAGTGGAAGTGACAAAGTTGACGAAAATGCAATAATACAGAATGGTTCTTTAAACGAAAAAATTGCAATATTTACTGGTAAAGATGCAGTTGACGGTATTATCACAAAATTTGCAAATAATGCTAATTTTAGGAGGAATTCAACAAGTTGGTTGGACCTGAGTGAAGAAAAACGGCAAAATATAGAGACTAATGACAAGTTTATAATTGACATTCAATCAAAAGTTTTCCATCTAAAAGATCTGTTACCAGAAGATAAACTGAAAAGAGAAGAAATGCTGACAAAATTGGATGGGACAATGCTTAATGAATTATTAAGAACCCAAAGGTTAACAATTATGAAGACTCATGAAATTCCGGAAGTTGACCAGTTTTACAAAGAGAGAAGACTCTACAACCTTGAAAAAGTGGACCATACAGCTTTTCAAAATCCATTGGAATATGACATGTTTATCATTTTCAAAAACGAATCAGAGAGAAACCCGCCACTTCCATATGACACGACGGTAGCGAGAATGGACAGCGTTTTTCCAGAATTGAAGCTTGAAACCCAACTCAATATTGTAACCGTGGCTGAATCAGAAAAAGAAAATCTTACAGAATTTCTAAAAACGTTTCATGACTGGAAATTAGCAAACGTTACAAAAAATGTGCACTTCTTCAGATATCTGGGCGATGACACTTTTCAGTGGATTGCCACCTACAGATCAGTTACCAGTGTAGAGTCCAAAATCATCAAGGCAGCAAGAAAAGCTGGGCTCACGTCAGAATCGAAATTTCTTACAAGCCTGAAAAGCAAAAAGTCTAACAAACGACTAATTTTTATTGCCGACCAACCCGGAATGGGAAAGACACAAGTGCTTCTTAGTTTGGCTAAGCAAATTTTGGGAAATACGAGAAGCAAAAATATTGTCATGTTTTTTAGCATGTGCCAATTTGTGGACACTTTTCGAAAGAATTCTGATGACAATTCTGACACCAGCTTAGTCCTAAAAGCTGTCATAAAAACAATCACTGATTTGACATGTTCTGGAAAATTCGAAGAAGCGCTTATCACCAGTTTGATAAGTGAAAACTCCAACAAGATAAGATTTGAGATCATGCTGGATGGCTTGGATGAAATGGCATCAGAGCTCAGAGATGAAGCCACAAAAATCCTGAAGGTGTTCCACTCAAATGCAACGCTTCCGGTTCGAGTTTGGGTGACCCTGAGAGATCACATGTGGGACTTCATCAAATCCAAATTCAACACTTTGGGCTACAAATTAGACCCGTTGGGTGAAAACGAGCAGATCAAATTACTCACAGACATGTGGAGTGAAAGATGTGAAATTCGAACGAGAAATTCAAGAAATTGTGAATATTTACGACAATTTGCGAGAAAATGCGTTAAAAATTGTCTTTCAAGCGGGAATGCTGAGTTAGCAGGAATTCCTTTACAGTGCCGGATGATAGCAGAGATTTATGAAAGTCAGGTGATGAGTGAGGATTTCAGTGTTGGGAAAATCGTGCATTTTGATTTGATTGACTTGTACGAAAAACTGATGGAAAGAAAGTTGGAGGTGTACATTCGAGAAAAGAAAATGCTTCCCGAGCATATTTCCAGTGACAACTGCTTAATCCAAGTTATCAGTGGCTCAATCAATCAGTATCTGCAGTACTTATCGACTCAACTTATCTTTTCCGAAGAGACTGCCAATAAATTCCTCAGCACCTTTTCCAATCTTGCCGAACCCCAAATGAAGAAGGCCCTTTCCGCCACAGTTTTGGAACATGGAGTTGTGGTGGATCTCTCGCCACTAAAATTCGTTCACCGAACATTTGCCGAATATTTGATATCCAGATTCGTCACAAATTTTCTTCTCGACTTCTTTCGCGACCATGACAACTTGGATAATCTTCCTCCAGATTTCCATGACTTTCTTTGGAATAGCGTGTTGGCCGTCAAATGCGATGATTTCAGATGGACATTTAAGCACCCAACTTTGTGTCATTTTCTTGAAAACTTTTTAAAACACGTAAAGATTTCCGAGACACTTCCTCTTCCTTTCGGAGAAAAATTTAGCTACTCAAACCGTTGGTATTTCTTGGAACTGTTTCAAAAAATGAAATGCATTCGATTCACAGAGGATTTAGAATGCGCATCTGTCTTTCTAGCTGCGACTGGATCTCATTATCGAATTACAGCGATGCCTACACTCGAAAATTTAATTTATTTGCTTCTAAATTCGCGTAAATGTCTTACAGGTTTATTAATTTGCACTTTGCTCAAGCAAGAAATAAATGGGGCGAAATTTATAATAGAAAATATGAACTTTGGCCCTGACAATTGGAACCTGATTCAGTATCATGACGAAAGCCAGTTAGGAATTGTTCACTATTTGTTTCGTTCGTATAGTATTTTCGAACGTGAGATATCAGTTGAGGATGCAAAAGAATTTATAAGATATCTTTTGGA
>JAQIXW010001424.1:0-19509 GCA_034700685.1 Willowsia buskii | reverse complement strand
TGACATTGGGATTCCAGAAGAGTGACGCCTATGCGTCTGGTCCTTATTTTCACCAAAATATTCCCAAACAGTTATTTCTAATTGTTATCGAAGGAAGCTTATCAAAACGGCGGGAATATAAGTATATCTTTTATTCGCACTATTTTTTTGTATTTTGCTCATGAAAAACAGGTTCTTCCTGTTGAAGTATTGTTCGTCATAAGTGGTCACAATATCATTTTGATAGAGAAGTACATTGAGTTAGACGAAGACCACAAGAAATTAATGAAAAAAATTCGAAGGTTTGGTTATGACAACTAATTACGGTAGTATCATCTTAGGATTTTTCCTTATGCTCTCCTGTCTTCATCCTATTGAGTTTTGAGTTTCTTTGCATGTTCTTTGGCTTGATTCAGAAGAATTATGAGAATGCAAAGACAACCTATTTTAAACCATCTGATCAATCTGATTGTCTGCAACGTCCTCAAATTAATTGGCGTGTCTTACAGCATGTATTTCTGATTTAAATTGAACACTTAAAGTATATTCATAAACTTGATGTATTATATTATCTTCTCCCTGACTCGTGTAAAGTATAGCATTTTGAGGTGTTCTAAAATATGTGAGAATTTTTTTCTGAAACTAGCTGCTCAAAAGTCTCTATCGGCAAAGGGTTCCGAAGGAGAACCAAGTTGTAAACGTCTAATCTCCCGGCGACGCTTAGAATCGAAGGAGGAATTGAGAACGTGAGAAATTGAGCGAATAACTGGGCGAATCTTATCATGAATTATTCGTGACTGAAAGCGCATTATGCCTACCAATGTGAAAAGTATGTTCTTGGAGCACGTGTAACAGAGCTTAGGAAGCTTTTGGTTTCGTACTTTCTCCTCATGAAAGTTCAAAATTCTCCCTGTGAGAACAGAAAACTTGCGAGTGAGTGTGTCTTGAAGCAACAGCAGAAATACATGTAATAATTCACCTTTTGCTTGCCTTTATTTTTAATGTACTAAATAAATTAAGATAAATTTTAACGTGATAGTGGAATAAGTCGTCAATATTATTAACAAAATACGGAATTTTTATCCTTTTAAAGCTTGAGTGACTCCACACTAGACTGATGTCAAAAATTTTGACAGAGTAATTCTCATCATGATACTTGTGGCTGGCTTAAAGCGTATTATGCTTAGCTTGAAAAGGGTGAAAGCAAACTCATGGGAAATGAGTAGCAGAGCTTTGTGGAAGCTTCTTGGTTTGTCCATGATCCGCATAGAACTTCAATTTTTTCCGTGTGAGAGTCAACCTGTTTCGCACGAGCTCGAGTGAGGCAACAACTGCTCGCTAGTGAGTAGGTTTAGAAGCAACGACGGAAACACATGTAAATTTTAGCCAGACACTTTGTGACAGCAGAGAGGAAAACCATAACATAGACAAGGAGTCGTGAAGTTGGTCTTCAATTTGTTTTAGTAATTTGTTAATTAACTTATATACTTTATATATGAACTTTTAAAAATAATCAAAGATTACGAGTCGGGCGTACAGCAGTAACAAAAAAACTACTGAAAATAGCAGCGTCCCTATGTTCACATGTTAAAAAAATTCGTGAAAGTAAAAACGTCATCAGTATCACACAATTTGTAGTATTTCATTAATTACCCAATTAAAAGTATAATACTAATGGTATAGTCAACAATATTTGCATATAAATTGGTCCTAATTGAGTGTTCGAATTGAGCTATTCCATAATAAAACGTTAGTGGCTCCTGAGCTTTCAAAAGTTTTCTCCAAGTTAGGAATTCTGAACGTTTCTGAGTTCCGAATTCAAGTCGACTTTTGCCACTCCAACAATGACGCAACAGCCACTTACTAAATTCATGGCATTCAGTGGCCATTGGTACACTCTCAAATATTACGGCGCTGATCGTTGCCCCAATAGATAGAAAACCCATATACAACTCAATTGGAAGTATTGTTGAAAACTTGATCACAATTACGCTACAAATAATGAGAAGAAGTGGTCCAATCAACATGAGAACTCCCGCAATATATTTGTACGGTTCATTTGCTACTTTGAGAATATAACGAAGTTGCTGATATTGAAATATAGCTTGAATGTTTGGACGTAACAATTTAATTTTCCTGACACAATTGATATTCGTGTGACATACAGCCATTACTACTACAAGGATAATCGACAAAATCCTAGTAACTTCTGAAATAAACCATTGCCAAACAATGTACTTAAATATCATTAAACCAATTGTCTGAGAAAAAGTAAGAGACCATTCTTGAGTTGTCAGTGTTACTGGATCATATCCAAAAAATATCCCAACCGGAACCAGGAGTATTCCGATGGCTATAGCGATAATTACTATTCCATTCATTATAATTCCCAAGATGTCCTCAGATTCGCCCTTTAGTAGCTTCTTAGTTTCTGTGATTTTAAAACCCAAAAAACTTGTATATTTATTTATGAATGTTGCTTCAGCTTATTTTTAAACGGTTGCCTTGTGTGAGAAGTTGCACAAGTCCCAAATTCATATCTCGACTGTTTACAAACTGCTGAGAGAAACTGTCAAATTTGCGGTGAAATGGAAACAGCATATTTAGACTTTGCGTAAGTTCATTCGTATAGGCAATACAAAAAAAATTAAGAGTGGGACACACAATTGCATACAAACTAATGGCAACAGTGAACACAAGGTGGTCTAAAGGCATTGCGTTTGAATTGAGTACAAATTTTATAATTACATTCGCACTTAATAAAAAGACTGTGGAAATACAGCAAATGAGCAGTACAATGGAATCAGTTTTCGTTTATTTGTCTCCGCAAATACTCTCTCGATATAAGTAGAAGAATGCCGTAAGTTTCAATAATTTTTTTTCATAAAAATTGTCTTCAGATACCTAATTTAATTTTGGTTTTTATTGATTTTATAAAAAATATCGAAAAAAGTAATACAAAGTTATTTTCAAGTAATTTCTTCCCAATTGATTTTAAAGTACCCTGCACCTCTTTTCACGAAAAGGCAAGTTGCATTTATGCATAGAAGTGAGAAAAGGTGCATGTGCATTTAAGCAACAGCAAGCAGCCAAAGTGAAGGATCCAGAAAATGAATATTTAACATACATGAATTCAGCTAGTCCCTTTTTCCTTTCTTGTTTAAAACCCTTTCCCGCATACGGTTTTTTCAATGATCAAAAAGTCTGGATACATGAAATACACGTCTGGTTACGAGACTAAAAAAACATCTTAAATAAAGTCAAGCACTGAAGGATGTCTTGTACCAAGATGTCATCCTCTGTTTGTCCGTCAGTCATTTCAGTCATAAAATTTCTACTCACGCGAACTTTCGTTCAATCATTTGGTTGATTTCTTTACTAAAATCTGAAAATGCAAACCTCTTTTTGCTTGTTTGAACAAGCAGTTTTGTTACGTTTTTTGATCTGATCCTTTGTTATATGCGGTTATATATCGTTGTATTCTTTTGTATTTTAAGTTGCAAAATATGTGAAAGCCTACAAACATGAAATAGTCTACTTTTTTTTTAAATAACTGAAATATTTAGGCTTTAAAAAACGGCCTTCCGAAAGTTGCTATAATCCAGTTCCCATAATGCGACAGTTTATATATTTCAAGTTCTCATAATGGGCTTATTCCTATAAATGCATAATTTTCATAATCTAACATTTCCTAGAATATTTGATTCTCATAATACCCCTTTCCAATAAAAGTAAAAACTCATAATTGTAATGTGCGTAATTGTTATGAGAGTCAAATATTAAAGCTTTTTACATGTATACAATTTTTGAAACAAAATGGTTATTCCATGTATACAGTCATGTCACAATATAAAGTAAAAGAACTGAACATCTTGCAAGCATCTCAAAAAGAAGGCTGCTCATAGCAGGCTAAAAAAGTAATTGAATCCATGGTAGGCATTAGTTACCATTTAATGTTATTTGATCATTCACGGTTATTCCATTGAAACATCAAATATTATGCCTTTTCCTCCATATTATTTTTTCATGGCTGCTTTCACATCCGAGGGAATTTATATAGGTTGTGTGAAAAGCTGGTGAAACGAATTGATAGAAAGCATGAATCCAAGTTGTTGTGGCAGTTAGTTATAGTTAGAATCCAAGTTATATGAGTTCCTACTACTCCAAATTATTGTACTGGCAGAACATAGCAGTCAATCATGTTCATTGCGGACAGCGGGAAACCTATTACTCATCTTACAACGTGATTTGTCTTGAAGGTATTGCACTACCTTCGTTGGTGAGAAGAATTGAAGCAAGTGTGGCAACAGGTATTTTTAAATGGTGTGCGAAGTATATTAAAAAATGACTCAAAAATATGATAAATAAGCCTAAAATGAGTGGTAACATTTTGGTAATATTTGTAATATTGTTTTCTGGATGGGGAGTAAACATTTTATGGGTTTTATGTGAAATGAATCAAATCTTGTTCAAATTAGCTAAAAAGCTTTTGTATATTTTATCTTCAAAAATGTATTGCGATATAGGAATAGAGTGAAAGAAGTACGGAAGATTTTTTTATGGTTGAGTTAAGACATTTTACAAGCTCACGATAGATGATATTGTTGAGCTACAAAATTGGTCTTGCCTTGCACAAGTTACGTTTTAATTTCTAATTAAATATTAAGTGACCTAAATTCATAATTTTATTATAATCATTAAATAAATGCCATAATACTGTTTTTCACAATGCATCACTAATAAATCTATTTTAAACGCGCATTGACCAGAAAAAATTCATATTTGGAAACATTTTGCACAACAAGCTAAATAACAGAGAGGAAAATAGCAAAATATAGAAAATGGACTGACTGAGCGAATCTCACGATGACTTATGGCTGGGTGAAAGCATATTATGGCTACAAATGTGAAAGTAAGTTCTTGAAGAAAGTGAAGCAGAACTTAGGAAGCTTTTTGCTTTGTACTTTCTCCTCATGAAAGTCCAAAATTCTCCCTGTGAGAGTGAATTTGTCTTCTTCCCGAGCTCGAGTGCAGCAACAGATTACTCGCTAGTGAGTGTGTTTGGTTGCAACAACGGAAATACATGTAAAAACTTGACAGTATTTAGAACTTGTGCACTTTTAACATGAAAATATATAAATTGAGATAATTTTTAACATGATCTTGACATAGGTCGTAAATATAATTAACAAATACCTGCATTTTAATCCTTTTAAAGCTTAAGTGACTCCACACTAGACTGATGTCAACAATTTTGACACTGTAATTCTCCTCATGATACTTGTGGCTGGCTTAAAGCGTATTATGCTTAGCTTGAAAAGGGTGAAAGCAAACTCATGAGAAATGTGTAGCAGAGCTTTGTGGAAGCATTTTGTTTTGTACATACTCCGCATAGAACTTCAAATTTCTCCCTATCAAAGTGAACCAGTTTCGCTCGAGCTCGAGTGAGGCAACAAATGCTTGCTAGTGACATTTAGAAGCAACAACGGAAATGCATGTAAAATTTAGCCTTACATTTTTTGACAGAGAAGAAAGCAATAACATAAACAACAACTCGTGAAGTTGGTCTTCAATTTATTTTTGTACTTTGTCTATTTATTTAGATACTTTATTTACATACTTTTTAAAATAATTAAAGATCAATAGTTGGGTGTAAAGCCGTAGCAACTAACTACCGCAATTAGCTTAAGCCTTGCCACTACCTACAGTCTAGTGACCTTAGCAAGAAATCTCATTTCCTCCCACCGTGAAAGCAATACTTGATAGCGATATGACATACATATAACCCGAAATCCTTAAACTCACTCGAAGCATATGCGGTTTATTTTCATTACTGTCAAATTTTTTACTTAAATACTTATCCTGAACTGACCAAATATTTGCACCCATTATATCATACATTCCTGCAAACGCAGGATGTGAAAATGTTGCAAATACAAATTTTTCTGTTGTCGCTTCCTCTAACATTTTTGGTAAGCCTTTTTTCTCCACATAGTCCGAATTTACGTTCGGTTTTAAAACATCGAATATTCCTCTCCCTCCATAAAATTTCCTCATTGCTGCTTTGGCATACGAGGGAATAAATATTTCTAAATACGAAATAAGAATTACAAATATGCTTTGCACAGCTACATAAAATCCTTGGCCTATGTATGTTAAGTAATCTGGGAATTCATAAACTGCCGGGACAGATGTGTTCCAGACGCTTGATTACCACAACGGCAGTCATAAAATTCCGGAATAATGAAATAAACAATGCTATTAAATGTGCATCGTAAATCCATCAGGTCAAGGCTACTCCTAAGCCTTTAAATCTGAAGCAGAAGCAAACTTCTTAACATCTAAATACTAAAATATTGAACGTGGGAACGTGGAAATATGTTGGTTAAACACTTGCTATTACTGACATACTTTGTTCAATTGCAAAACCAGTTTTCATTTTTCTAAATAAACACATTTTGCAATTTTGTAACGAAATTTTTTATCTGTGGAAAATGAGAGTAAGGTGGAAAATTTAAAAAAATGAGGAGCAACTTCACTCACGGTCTCTGAAACATTTCAATCCAAATTACTTCATACTATAAGGGCACCAGAAAAATAAGAGATTTGCCAATTTTTTTTTGCAAGTCCACATCTGCTTGTAAAAAATGTTTTCTCAAATATTGTCCCTAACTTTGATTAATTATAAAGTGAAGCAGCTCATGAATTATTCAAAAATTATTTCGAATTTTGAAATTTATTTTTAACTTTCACATACTTACAATCATATTGCATATCTAAAATGTTCATAATTTTTGTATCTGTAGACACTCACAAATACCTCACACATATAATTATATGAATTTTCATTTTACATTTAAATGAGGAGAAGTACATGAAGGAAAATTACTCCAAGACCATGACATTTAAAAAGAATGATACTTTATTCCATTTCTGGTAAATCAAATGGATCCTCTCCTATTTCATCATCTGTGTTTATTTCTTCTTCCGTATCCTCAAGTTCACCAAATTCCGCATTTGAACTAGACTGAATCACTATTAACAAAAAATAGGTTTAGATAGAGTAACTGATACTTCATTATTTGCCACCATTTATCATTAAAAATTTGCAAGTGAGGAAATATCGGTTTATTTAAAATCTTCTCACCTGACTCATCCACAAGTCCGTAAATAGCTGCAGCAGCCTCGGACACGTAATAGTGACGCGACCATTTATCCCGGTGCTCCTCTTGGGTAATATTTCCATCCTTCAAAAACTCATTACGTCGTTTCTCGATGTACTGCCTTGACGTATCCTCATACCACTCAAAAACCTTCTCCTCCACTAACTTTTCCACAAATTCCCTAATTGTTGGTGTAAACTCATCTATCAAACCTATTAGAAGGTCAGCGATATCCCACTGGTTATAAGTTTCGCGCACTTCTTCCACAAATGTTTGAAAATTCCGGTGAAAGTGGAGGTATAATGTATTTATTAAATCGGCAGCATTCGGGTCCTGATCCCCGTTGAAAGTTTGAAACGCAGCAGTTCTGAAATGACGGAACACGTTTTTCGATGCTTGTGACCATTTGGCTTTTAAGTCACGTCGCATAGCACGGATAATTTGGTGCTGTTCCATGGACCTTTTTTCCTGCTCGATGTGTTCCCGATGAAAAGTATAAAGATCCTTCCGAAGGATCTTGAGGCCCTTTTCTCTGAAAATGTTCAAAGACTCTTCTAAATCGAATGAAACGATGTTAAAAATTATTGTATTTAAGTCCTCACTCGGAGTCAACCTTTCATCTTCCGACAAACCCACCATTTCGAACAACGTGTAGCACAAATAAAGTTGGGTTTCTGTTTGGGTTGAAGTTTACTCGAAGTGGCTTTGTTGGCCAGTATTGTGAGAAAAAAAGAAAATTTTATTTCCTCAACAATACCATACGTCATTTCTCAGACCTTGTTACTGTGGAAATTACACAATTAAAAAAAAAAAATTTACGGAATGATGAGGAAAACGAAGGAATGCCGTAAATGCCAGATTTTATGGGCTAGTAAATGCAGTCAGAGTTGGATAACTTGGGCAGAAGTGCTCATGCATTTTAATTTCTCAGTCAATATGTTATAGAAAACGTTCAAATAACTTTTTTTACATGTACTCAATTTTCATCCAGATTGCAAATATCGATGTGAATGCTAAAGACAATGGGAATGTGAATTTTTAATATCACTAATTGCATGCTAGACAAATAAATTTAAGCTCTCTAATAGCTTATTTCATCTCTAATAGTTGGTTAATAATTTTATTATCCCATCAATTTTATTATCCCATCAATTTTAATTTCCCATCAATGCTTCACACAAAATTACACAGAATTCAAGAAATATTTTTATCTATTTTATGCTAATTTCTCTACTTCTCCTCCAGATCCGGACGCACACCACAGTACAAATTAGGAAGACTTTCTTGCCAATTTCATTTTCAGTCCTCCCTTCGCCCTCATCACAAGTTCAGGCAGTAGCACCAACTCTTCCCCTTTCTTCTCCGATGCCACCTTAAAATGTCTTTAAACATTTGCCAGCATAATTTTTACCTCAATCATTGCCAGCCTTTGCCCCACACAGTTTCTCGGCAGAATAAATTCCAAATTGCAAAAATACTTAATATATTCTGTTCACATACTGTTTAAATGCATGCTTATATCCTCTGACTCCTTTGGAAACAAATCAGACGCAAATGAAAATGATCGTGACTTTACTTTTTGATTGCTTACTAATGAGAATGCTTTTGCTGTTTCCGCATGAACCATGAACATTCGTATTTAGTATTTACGCTGGTTTTCCACCTATATTTAAAAATTTATGGTCTCCTGCGTCGGCTCTTTTAGCGTAATAAATAAATCACTGTTTATTGTTGTCGATTTTCAGTAACATTTTTTACTACATTTCTACCACTATTAGGACATTGAAGTTAGTCGGTGCCGTAGTATCTATACCATATCGTCATTAGGTATTCTAGAAGGTCATCTTGTCTGTCGATTTGTAAATGAATAAATCAATGAACTTCCGTGGTGTTTTCCTTGTTTCCATGATAAATACAGTTTTACACTCCAGCTAATTTTGCTTATGCTAGAAGTATGGATTATGGCAGAGTTTCAGTAAAAAACTCAATTTTTGCTGAGTCAAACGCAAGAATTTGGGATAATAATAATTATTATCTGTGTGTTAAGTAAATACTTATATGCACTGCTACTTACAGTCCTTTAAAACAAATGGAGATATAAAATTCTGACATCGGATCTGTGCTTTTTACTAATTCAAAATATGGATCTGCAAATACTCATACACGAAATGCAAATGAAAGAGCAATTTAAGTGAGATATTTCAATATTTCCCTTGATTCCTTTGTGCTACACGTTGTTCAAAATGGTGGGTTTGTCGGAAGCTGAAAGGTTGACTCCGAGTGAGGACTTTAAAACAATAATTTACAACATCGTTTCACACGATTTAGAAGAGTCCTTAAACATTTTTAGAGAAAAGGGCCTCAAGATCCTTCGGAAGGATCTTTATACTTTTCATCGGGAACACATCGAGCAGGAAAAAAGGTCTATGGAACAGCACCGAATTATCCGTGCTATGCGACGTGACTTAAAAAGCAAGTGGTCACAAGCCTCGAAAAAAGCGTTCCGTCTCTTCAGATCTGCTGTATTTCTAATTTTCAATGGCGATCAGGAGCCGAATGCTGCCGTGTTAGAAATGGTATTGTACTTCCGCTTTCTTATGAGTTTTGCAACATTTGTGGAGGAACTGCGCGAAACTTATAACCAGTGGGATATTGCTGACCTTCTAAATGGTTTAATAGATGACTTTACACCAATAATTGGGGAATTGGTGGAAAAGTTAGTGGATGAGAAGGTTTTCGAGTGGTGTGAGGATACGTCAAGGCAATACATCGAGAAACGACGTAGTGAGTTTTTGAAGGATGAAAATATTACCTTAGAGGAGCACCGGGATAAATGGTCACGTCACTATTACATGTCCGAGGCAGCTGCAGCTATTTACGGACTTGTGGATGAGTCAGGTGAGAAGATTTTAAATAAACCGACATTTCCTCACCTGCAAATTTTCAATGATAAATAGTGGCAAATAGAGAACTAATAGTTACTCTATTTAAACCTATTTTTTGGTAGTAGTGATTCAGTCTAGTTCAAATGCGGAATTTGGTGAACATGAGCATACGGATGAAGAAATAAACACAGATGATGAAATGGGAGAGGATCCACTTGATTTACCAGAAATAGAATAAAGCATCATTCTTTTTAAATGTCGTCGTCTTGGAGTATTTTTCCTTCTTGTACTTCTCCTAATTTAAATGTAAAATGAAAATTTATATTATTATTTCTGTGCGGTTTCTGTGAGTATCTACAGATAGATACAAAAATTATGAAAATTTTAGATATGCAATATGATTGTAAATAATTTTAGTATTTAAAAAGTGATGAATATGTTTGCTCCCAAAATATACAAATATCAGAGATATTTCTAGTGTTTCAAAAAAAATGGCATCCATGACCTCCGTTATCATTTCCAATTTCTAGTGATTGTTTAATAGTAAAAAGTCTTTGTAAATAGTTAATTATAAATTTAAAATAGATTTATAGATAACAATTGGTATCAACAAACATAATGAAAACAAATGTTATGTGCCCAAAGCTCTCTTTATTTATTTAATTATGTGAAAGTTAAAAATAAATTTTAAAATTGTTTGTACTCTCTGTTTATTGGCTCTGAATTTTACTACGCTTCTCTTGAAAGAACATATTATGGATTACTCGCATAATTTTTCAAAATAGTTTCACTATAAAATATTAACTAAGCCGTATTAGCTGTAATTTAGCTCGCTTATGATGTATATTCTCTTGGATTTTTAACTTCCTTATAGATAAATAAATAGAATACGAATAGCAGAAAATCTCAAGCATTCAGTCAACAGACATATTGGTGCGTATATGTATGCATAGTTTTGCTACAATTTTACAACTTAACATCTTCCTTTTTATGTTTATCTCCAAATCTTTCAAGACGAATTAGTGACTATCCCAAACACATAATTATAATTCATAGTCTAAATTAGAATCAAATTAATACATGAGAAACAGGAAGGCAGGAAAGATAAAAAATCGAATTATTTTTGATTATAAACATAAGCTGCTTCACTTTACCATTAATAAAAATTAGGGAAATATTTGAGAAAACATTTTTTACAAGCAGATGTGGACATGCAAAAAATAATTGGCAAATATCTAATTTTTCTGGGGTCCTCATGGAATAAAGTAATTTGGATTGAAATGTTTCAGGAACCGTAAGTGAAGTTGCGTCTCATATTTTTCATTTTCCGCAGATAAAAAATTCCGTTACAAAAGTGCAAAATGTATTTATTCAGGAAAAGAAATGGTGGTTTCGCAATTAAACGAAATAAGTCAGTAATAGCAAGTGTTTGACCAACATATTTATTCGTTCTCATGTTCTATATGTTAGTGTATAGTTTGCTGTATGTTTGGAAGTACGCTTCTGTTCCAGTTTTAATGGCTTAGGCATCTTGAGCTAACACATTTACGATGCACATTTCATAGCATTGTTTATTTCATGTTTCCGCAATTTTATGACTGCTATTGTGGTGAACACATCTGTCCATAGAAAATATTATTCATCCTTTCTGAATTGATAGAGGAGCGATAACCCTTGTTTTATTTAGCAATTAAATAACACAAGTTGAGCTAACTTATAAGTAAGATTTAAACCATACAATATTTACTCCAGTACTCACGATCGTCAAATCACTGACATATCTATGGAAACTGTTAAGCTATATGCCCCATTTGCGTGTCTCAAATATGCATGTGTGTTGCGATGTCGGAAAAGCATAAATCAGTGAAAGGGAGGGAAGCCGAAGAAGTGAGATCTTTATTATTTAATCGCTGCAAGCTCTGGCGGTACACTGATTGCTTGCATTCACTACACAAATCATTATATCATTCTTTTCATATAATAATATACCGTTGTAATAGTATTACCTTTGTGATAGCAAAAGGTATTCCACACTCAAGCTGCATATAATTTTCCCCTATTGACGGTCAAATTGCCACCGTAAATTCCTTATTATATGATAGGAGAGACATTTCCTTTGTATGTATCAGGCTTCTCCAGTCCTTTCATTTTTGGAGATGGAATGTACATCTCCTCCAAATACACTGATTATCGTCATGTTAGAATGGCAACCTTACAAAGAAAGTTTCAAATATTCAAACAATGAGCCTTCCTCTAAAAAATCACCTCTATTTGTAGTTCCAGTTTATTATAGGGAACTAAGCGATGTTTATTTTGGACAGGAATTATACTACCCAGCAACAGCTTACAGTTTATCATTGAAGATTTCTTAGTCACTTTCTCCGGAATATTATAGGGTACTCCAACCACTCCTCAACGTTTGAAAGAATTATTTTTAACTTTCGTATGGTTTCAATGGGATGCCATTTTTGCTTTCTCCACGGTAAGAAAACGTACTTTTTGATTGGTTTGTTGTGTGGTTTTGTTCGTTTGTGGCGTATTTGAGTTTGCTTGTGGTGGGCTTGACTTGCTTTTTTGCGTTTCGCAGTTATTGTATTTCCACGAGGATTGTTACGAGGTGCCTAAAATGGTTAAAAAAATATTGTAAAAATGTATTATGAATTAAAGCGAAGCCGTGCATGTTTTACGCCATTTACTTTCATTGCAATTTGTGGTTTTTTCGCAGCAGGCAGTCCTTTTTGGCAGTTGATTGATTCTCAGCAGCACTGTCATCTTATATCTTACTTCTCGTGGCACGACCTTTACCAGAATTAACTGGTGAGCTTCCCGGCGTCAATGGGATCTACTCGGTTTGTTTTGGAGTTGGTTTCCTAGATTTTTTTGGGGATGAGCCCTTAAAAGGCAGATTTTCCGGACTTTTATGCGGTGTATCAGGCATATTTGCACCTGGCGGTACAGGTGGAGGCGTTCTCTATAAGACACAAACATAATTTTAATTCGTTATTGATAAATAAGAGGAATGACTTGACTGGGCTGGCCTGTCGGAACTGGGTCGGAATCTATGCAAAGAAAAGCAGATTTTTAAGCCTTAAAAACAAGGGTGAATATTTTTAATAAAATAAACTGGCCCTTCTGAGATGAGCCGGCGGGCCTTCTTCCTCCTACTTCTTAGTCGCCTTCGCTTTTTGGAAGGAACATCAGTGCGTTCCTATGAAAATTATGGAAATTTATTATATTATGCATCAAAATTGGAATAGGCTATTGACTTTTGACTTGTCATACCATTAAAAATAATTAATGTACCTGTCTTCCTCACTTTTTTGGAGGTTCTGGAGAGTCTGAAACCTCATATCCTCCACTGTCCAACAAATTCTGTCATTGTCACTTGCACTAGAAGTTGACATATTCACCTAAATTAAATTCAGTAACTCAACTATCCAGTTTAATTTTAATTAATTAACGTGTTTTGCTCGAGCATATATTTTCTCGTCCGGCAGCACGTAAAATGGAGAACAGCATGAGATATGAGTAACGATCAACAAAAGATCTTACCCATTATCATACATGCACTGAATAGCAGGCCCAAAAACAAAGCAACAAGTGCATATTATGTACACACTAATTACGTGTGACAGTATGCGACATTTCTTCTCTCTCTTCTATTCCAATCTCCATCTTTTTCCTTCCTTTCTTTGTCTTTCCAGTAAGGCATGGCTTACGATATATTATCATGCCTGATACTATACTAAGAATTATGTACAAAAACACATCTGCTCAACAGATGCATTCTCTTTCAAAATTAACACTAAATCTCGAACTTAAAGTGTTCGACTGCATTAGATCCCCTGTGGCTCCTTAAAAGACCGTCCACGTACTTTTTACAATTAATTCAACGTTTACTTTCAAAATATTTTAACCAATTAATGTACGAATTGCTAATTTCCGCAAAACCCTTTCTGGATTTGAATAACACTTTGAGCTAATGATATCTATCTATTCACTTTTTACTTTTCCTCACTACTTTTTTGAGATTCTAGCGTTTCAATTCTTTCTTAAGTTAAAATACTATTTTACAGGCATTTATTGTATTATTGTTTGCCAAGTTATTCCTTTAAGAGACTATTTGGAACTGATAAAGGACTTTACTTTGTCCTGTGTATTTATTATCCTGCTCTTTTCCATTCACTACATTCATACAATTTGCATCTTAAATATATTATATCTAAACTATATAGCGTAGTGTCTGTGTGGGTAGCAGTAATGTGAGGTGATGATGATGATGACGCTGCTGCTGTTGCGGCGGAAAGGACGATAAAGGTGAATGCATGCAAGTATGATGATTGGTATCCGTAGTTATGGTACAATGTTGCTCATAATAATTAATAAGATCGTAATATAAAATGCCTGGCTGCATTACATTATACTGTATTGTAGTTAGATTGTTTTTATTTTTCCGATCTCTTACATCTATGGTACGCCAATGTATCAATTGTCCTGTTATTTCGTAATAATTATTGCAATTCGGCAATTTAACAATTGTCAGGCTGTTTTAGTGCCGGTACAAGTACATAAATCGGAATTTCAAAATGTTTTTCTAGCAACAGGTAACTTAATTATCATTTAAGTGAACTTCATAAGATTCTATGTGATCCTTATTATCTTTAAAAGCGAGTGGTTATTTTTTGTCATACCAAATTATGGGATATACGAAAGATGGCATGAGTAATGACGAATACAAAGTCGTTACGTTAGGAGGAATCGAAGTTCCATTTAAAGGTACTAAATTTATTAAACTCTGTACGTAAGTATATTAAAATTGTAATTGATGTCAGGCTGTATTAGATAAAATTTTGATATACCAGTCGACGAAATAACGGATGTTATTGCAGATTGCATATCTGGGAAAATATACAATCGTCGGTGATCAGAAGGTAGAACAAAACCTATCAAGAGGAATTCCTGAATGGTGGCCAAAATATGTAATAAATGCTGCTTATTCGCATAACCTGTGTGACACTTCAGTTATTGTCACGCCCATAATGAGTGGCAACATTTTTACCATATTTTAATAGATATAAGTAAGATATAAGTATTTCGTTTTCTTGGAGTACAAAAACTTTTTATATTGAATTTTTTACGTCTTTTTTTTCTTAATTATTTTATCTACAATATCTACCTACAATTATTGTTATAATTGTTAAGAAATTTAATTTAAAAAAGAAAGAAATGTTGCGAAATATTATCATAACATGAACGTTATAGCATAATCCAATACTGGCGCACAAAACTCCATGAAAGTATTTTTTCTGAAAATGACAAAACGGATACGCCCCCTCCACATAAAATAATTGACAACTTAGGACAAACCTCCTAAGCATTGTTTTTCTCGGAACAAGACTCTTCGCTTGCCCTCTAAGCTCATCCGATATATCGACCAAATTCCCAAAAGATACTCTGATAAAAACAATGGAACTAAAAAACTTGATACAATTATCGTACAAGCCAAAATCCCCGAATCCTAAATTACACTTTGAAATTTTACAAAGAAAAAAATCAATACAGAAAAACATTCAATAAGACTAACTTGATGAAACGATAAAAAGGTGCTGCTCATTACTTCGTTCACTCTCATTTAAGTATTTCTGTATTCCATATATCTCGCAGATATCTTGATCTTCCATATCGCCATTAAATCTAGTCTCCAATAGTTCTAGCACCTATCCGATCCCTAACGTTTACAATGGTAAAATCTTGAAGAACCGTAAACCCAATGAAAGCATAACACTACCTATAATCCTATAGTAATCACAACATTTACACTGCCTTGTATTACCATTTTTTTAAAAGCATGTAAGGTAACAATTTTGGTGTCGGAGCTAAATTAAATATACATCTAGCCAGTCCTCAATTAGCACGTGAGTGAGTCCTAAAATATAAACTTAAAGATAATAATAATAATAAAAGATATACTTAATCGCATGTAACAACTGATCGGACCAAAAACGAAACAAAAGAGCTTCACGTTGTTTAAAGGGACAAAAAGTGGTCTGGATTATAAGATTTTAGTAAAGAAACGAACCAATTTATTGCATGAAAGTTTGCCTTTGCATAAACTTTTAAGTGACTCTGAATTATGATATTGTAATGGACAAACAGAGCATGAAATCTTGGAACATAGCATCCTTCAGTGTTTGTAATTACGTATGATGTATTTAAGTTTCATAACCGTCTGTGGGTGGTAACAAGTCAGCCCACGTGGATCATCGATTTGCTTAAAATCTGTTTAAAGCATTGACTACTTTAATGTATCTCAAATTTTGCCCTATTTTCTAAATTTAAGCTAGTTTTAAAATTAAATCAGAGTTTTTTATTTTCATAATTCTACATTACTTATTACTTTACTTAATACATTACATTACTTACTAGCCTTTATTACACAAGAGGGCAACTTGTGGAGTTTCTATTTTAGAATTGTGTTATATAATCATGAATTCATTCTAGATAATACTTGAACATTCGACTATTTAAGTCTTTTATTACATAACAGTCTTTTCAGCCTTAAAAACGGATCGAAATTTCAGTTTTTATTTTTTCAATCGATTAAAACCAAAATTAAATTAAGTTAGGTATCTAAAGGTAAGTTTTAATAAAAAATATAAGTTACGGCATCGTTCTAACTATTACGAACATAAACGGGGAAATGCTCAGTGTGCAAAGCCTCGGCCAAAAAATAAAGCAAGTTTTCTCTGCATTCCGTATTTTTTCAGCGTTTGTGTCCTTCTATTTTCGAAAACATTACCCTTTTGTATTTTTAATCCAATAAAAATTGATAAAATGGCAACCCCTTTGATGTGGAAAGCTTTAGCCCTTAACAAAATTGCATGCAACCAACTTTTGTATGGGTATATATTTTCTTCAGGCCCTAGAAACATGGAGCTCACTGTGGAGAAAAATAAACGAAAACTGATTCCATTGTACTGCTCGTTTGTTGCATTTGCGATAGTCTTTGTATTAAGTTCGAATGTAATTATAAAATTCTTATTCAATCCAAATGCAATGCCTTTAGACCACCTTGTGTTTACAGTCGCTCTTACTTTGTATACAATTGTGTGTCCCACTCTCAATTTTATTTGTATTGCCTATGCGGATGAATTTACTCAAAGTTTAAATATGCTGTTCAAATTCCATAGCAAATTTGACAGTTTTTCTCAAAAGTTTGTCAACAGACAAGATATGAATTTGGGACTAATACACCTGCTCAAAAGAGGTAATCGTTTATAAACAAGCAGAAATTTATAAACTTCGATGCATAAAGAATCAAAATTTTTGGCTTTTAAATCACAGAGACTAAGAAGCTACTAAAGGGAAACCAACATGCGGACATCTTGGGAATTATAATGAATGGAATGGTAATTATCGCTATGGCCATCGGAATACTCCTGGTTCCGGTTGGGATATTTTTTGGATATGATCCAGTAGAACTAACAATTCACGAGTGGTCTCTTACACCTTCGCAGACAATTGGTTTAATGATGTTTAAATTTATCATTTTTGAATGGTGTGCTTTAGAAGCTACTAGGATTTTGTCGATTATCCTTGTGTTAGTAATGGCTGGATGTCACACGAATATCCAGTGTCTCAAGAAAATTAAATTGCTACGCTCAAACATTGAAGCAATATTTTTATATCAGCAACTTCGGGTAATTCTCAAAGTGGGCCATGAACCGTACAAATAAATTGCGGGAATTCTTATGTTGATTGGACCGTTAATTCTCATTGTTTGTAATGTAATTGTGATCAAGTTTTCAACAACAATCCCAATTGAGTTGTACATCGTATTTTTATCTGTAGGGGTGATCATTACAGCTGTAACTTTTGAGAGTGTACCATTGGTCACCGAATGCCATGAGTATAGTAAGTGGCTTTTGCGTCATTGTTGGAGTGGAAAAAGTCGATTTGAATTTGGAACTCAGAAACGGGCAGAATTCCTAATTTGGAGAAAACTGCTGAGAGCTCAAGAGCCACTAACGTTTTATTACGGAATAGCTAGTTTCGAACATTCAACAAAGACAAATTTATATACAAATATTGTTGACTACACCATTAGTATTTTACTTTTAATTGGATAATGAATGAAATGTTACTGATCGAAAGATACTGATGATTTAGGGAAATCCGACACCTAAATCTTCACCTTATTTTTAAACGATTTTAAAGGTATGGTAATTTTACATTTAGAAAGTCTTATGCGAGAACTATTTGAAAATAAATATTTACACATTTTGTCAAAGACTACCTCCTATTTAAACATCACAAAGAATTTATTTATAAGAAAAATTCGGGGGGTGGGTATGGAAAGTTGTTGGGAGTGAAAGCTGTAAGCACATAAGATATTATTTGAAGCATTTCACTTGTGGTTATTACAAGTTATTACTGATAGAAAACTATTTGAAAATATAGTTGAATGTTAAATTTGATGAGAGCAGGATATAGCTGATTGTTATATTATAATTATAGTTCACAAACGAACAGTTGATATAAAAATCATAAAATAAATCTTTTACTTTAGATTGTTTTGGAAGCTTCAGAGTTTACGTAAATAATAATAGTGGTACAAATTAATTTTGACGCGAGCAAATCAACAATAAATGTATAAAAAATCGGTTGAATAAATAATACATGGAAATGATATTTATGTACAAACACTATTTTTTTAAATTTAGACAAAAATTTTTCTCATATTGTATTGTAACTAAGACGGATAGTATAAAACATTAATTTAGACTAAAGCACTTTAGAATTACGGCATGTGCGTTCATGTCCAATTTGTGAGCTTCCACTACGATATCTTTTCTTGCAAAACATACAGGAATGAGGCATTTCTCCTGTGTGCCGAGAAAGGTGAGTGATGAGCTGCTGATTTGTGCCAAAACTCTCTCCACACAAATTACACGAAAATAACGTCTCCATAATATGTCTTTTTAGGTGATTAAAAATATGTCCCGAAAACCTAAACGACGTTTTACAAAATACACACAAAAATTTGTTGAGAATATATTTATTGAGTTTCCAGATGCTTCTTTAACCCATCTTTTTGTGAAAATCGTCTTGAGCAAATGTCACATTTGAATGGCTTCTTTTGAGTATGCGTTCGAATATGAGTTTTCATATTGTTTTTATGAGAAAACGCTCTCGAGCAAATCTCACATTTGTATGGTTTTTCACCCGTATGCACTTTATAATGCTGGTTAGGATCTGCCTTCCAGATAAATCCCCTTCCACAGATTTCACACTTGTGAGGTCTTTTATTCAAATGTGTTTTTATATGCTCTCTGAGAATTCCTGCATCTGCGAAAGTTTTACCGCAAATATCACAATCCACATATTTTTCAGTTCCACCATGACTCATTTTGTGACGTCTTAAGCTCCTTTCTTGCACATAATTCTCGTTGCAAATATCACAGCAGAAAGGCTTTTCACGT
>JAQIXW010001423.1:0-19510 GCA_034700685.1 Willowsia buskii | reverse complement strand
GGTTTAGGGGGTTGTGGACCCGGGGGGTGGTGCCTTTTAGTAACTCCCAAATAAGTTAACGCATAACGCATTTGGTGCATAATGTACATAAACATATTTGCAAACAAGAAAAGGGATTTCACTAGTAGAAACGATTAACACCCCAGTTCCAAAAGAAGTGATAGCCTATCCATATTTTTTCCACAAAATATTCAAGATTTAAGTTATCTACTTACTACTATAAAGTACCGTTGCGTTATATGATTTTAACTGGCGTAACTAATATATTCACATTGTAATATTATTATTTTTAAATACTCTAACGTAACTAATATAAACTTCACATTTATCAATTGTAAACGTTTTACTAAATGTAATATAACAAAACTATTTCGATTAAATTTTGCATAATTTGATTTTACTTCATTTTTACAGATCGTGTTTACTCATACTGCACTATTAAGTGTTCAATAATCTTAAAATCTTTAATTTAATATACACATACCTTATACGAACTCTGTAAAAGATAAAGCTTAGATTAGAGCGAAATCTTTTATTTCCTGTTAACCAAAAAATTGATCTTTTAATAAATTCTACATTCCACAGAAACTCGAAAACGAGCACGACAAAACCCATAAGCAAAAGACCAAACCAAATCCACACACATGGCAAAAACTTTTTAAAATTAATCTCATCGTTCTTGAGTTTCATGTCAAAAATTGAACGATACGCTCCACTAGAACGCTCTGCAGCCCAAGTTGACCATTCATCCCAATACTGTAAAATCCCTCCTTCTCTCATTCTCTGATGGGATTGCCGTAACCAGCGATTGTTTATTGTAGAAAATATTTGAAATAAAAATACACGATCAAATATCTCTTTAACCGGCACACATGTCGCTTTAAAAGTGCTTGTTTTGTCATTGATATTCTTCTCGATTAGGAATTTAGTTGTTTGAAAAGTGTATTTAGGAAGAAGAATTCCCAATTTTCTTTTTAAAATGAGTGAATATTTTTCTTTAACACTCAAATCAACGGAAACATTTTCAAAGCTGTTTTGTAACAAATTAGAAATGCCTTTAATTTGAAATATTTGGCCGAACTCAGACTCTGCACTTTCGTACATTGATGTTGGATGAATTGACCAAAGTATTTTATATCCGTTTGACAGAAACTCTTTCACTGAACGAAACCCTTGGATTTCTAATGAGACGGCAATGTAGCTTGTCATTACTTCCGTATAAAATGATGTAAAAAAGAAGCCTAGAGCTACCGCAAGGAAATAAAGTCTAGATTTTACAACCCGTTTTTCATGCATTCCGAGAAAACCGCCAAGGACATCAACAAATACATACAAAAAATCCGATGTTTCGAGAGTCCAGCACAACACCAATGTAATAATTACTAGACTTGCCAATATTGTCCACCAAACATTAGCTGTAAATGGCAAATACCAGATAAGTAAAGGATATAGTTGTGTAGGTGATTCTCGTTTGCAGTATATTAATAGATAGGTATTTTGTTTAGCCATTGCCACCCTACTTGAAAGGTTGTAATTAATATAGTGCAAGTTAACTGGGCTTTCGATATACTGTCTGCCGTTTTTTAGACCAGGACGAATCATGCCCTCATCGTATCTGTGAAGCGATAGAGATATGTTATGCATAGCGGCCAGTATGGTTACAGACATTAGATCAGAGTCACAGAAAAATCTATCGTGTGGTGATATGAACAATAGCCTTAAACAAGAAGAACCATGATAATGGTCAACATTTCTCTGATTTCCATTCCATAATAGGGCTTTATGAGTGGCAACAGGAGTCAAAACAGAGGTTATAGGAAAGTTTTCCTTAAGATTGGATCTGGAGCAATATCCGTAACACATGAATTTTATATTTGGGGAAGGTGTCGAGAGGTACATTATAGCTTTCAGACAAGGTGCCCAAAGAAATCCATTTAAAATTATTCTTTTATCCCCATCAGGAATTGGATTTTCTGGTTGATCAGAGTGGAGAAAAATAATTACTGTTTGTTCCGTGAACAAAAATTTGTATACTGAATAATAAAACGGAGGGCTAAGTCTTTTCGAAAAATCCGCGAAAATCAAATTAACAGGTTGTCTATGCATACGGTTCGTTTCTATCAATAGACTAGTTGGTAAGGTATTATTGAGCAGTAGTTTTGGCGTATTTTGAAATGGCAATATAAAATGCTCATCGAGGGAATACAATAGAAGACAAACATTTTCTTCGCTTTTGATTATTTTGTTTACAAGGGCATTATATCCATGGTGTAATGGATTTATATTTTGTATTGGTTTGGCTTCGGAAATCTTAATTTTGATAAAAAGGAAATGTACAAACAATTTTAGTAGCATTTTAAGTACTCCAACTAGAATTGAGATTTTTCTGATAAATGGCCTTCCTTTTGGAAAGTGACTAAAAGGCTAGAAAAACGCAATGTACCATATAGTGCCTTTTACAGCAAACGTAATTAGTTGGATGATTAGCAGTTAAAACACGCCAAACATTTTTAATGCGACGATCTTGTTTTAGATCTATATTTTTGAGAATATTTAATATCAAATAAAGGATTTGGCCTTTTCATAATCAAAAGCTCAATAAATGTCTTTCAAAATTCGATAAAATCTCAGATTTTAATAATCAGCTTGCGATACACAAATGGTACTGTATAGGAACAACCTGCAATCGAAACATTCAACTTGGGTCGTTCGCTTTCGCATTCCTAAACATTAATTAGCAGACAAGAAGAACAGAAACGGGGTAATTTTCGTTAAGGATGCCTTAAATTTTTTATACCATTTGGTCCGTAAATGCTGCCATTACTTTTGTTTTCGTAGATGATAAATGAAAAGATAAATCCTGCAAGCTTACGTGAAAAATTGAAAAAGTTTTCTAGCAACAGTAGGACTAATCCAAGTAATAATGGTGGTAAGTTGTAAATTGAGCTTTTAAAAATCAGATAGAGGGTTAAAAAACCTTTGAAATTGCCGGTTTAAAAATTGAAAAGCGAAAAAGCCAGGCTTTTAATACTTCTATCGTGTATAAGGTATTATTAAGTTTGTAGATAACAAACCGAGAAATTTATTTGGCGTTACTTACATATTTACCGCAGTGTGTGATTATGCTTGAAATTTGGGTTTCTTAAAGTCGCATAATTAAATTACCCTCCAATGGAGCAATGCAATTTCCAGCATCAAATTCTCACAACGGTTATCTCCTCTAAACTTAGATGATACTATGATACCGTAAAAGAACCCTGAAAACATTAATTATGATTGTAGTCAATTCCAAAAAAATCCATGAACAATATCTTTTTTCAGATTATTTATCACATAGTATGAATAATATAATTTGTGTGAGAAATTGAATTACGTGTTTAAAAAGCAATTCTGTCAGGATATGAATCAATAATAATAAACAGGTTATGCTATTTTTTGTAGATCGATTTTGTTGTGGGCGTGGCTAATCATGACGTCAGGGAAGGTATACCCCCAATACCCGACCCAGGACGTATCCCGATACTTCCTAATCTTATCCATTGTTTTAAAACATAATAGAATTTTAGGCTTAAAAGTCAAAAGGGTTCTCAATGATTTTTGGAGTCTCAATATCCGACCAGAATGAGGGTACCTATGTACCTATGTTGCTTGCTATCAGTTTTGTGCTTCTTACAGCCGTTTAGCATTGCATTGCCGAATTTTAATTGTATGTGTTTCAAATCAACGTTATTTGAACATCAACTAAAATTTGCATGCAAACACAAGCACATTTTATGTTGTCTGGTTTTCAGACATTCAGTAAGATACAAATCCATTCGTTTTTACCCAGTTGGTGTTAAGTTAATGGCAAAATATTTTATGCATGAAATACTATGCTATGCTATGGATTTCCTATTCCACCTATAAACGTAAAACAAATTAAAACGTTTATATAAAAAGTCGAAAATATTTAGTATTCAGTTATCACTCTGGAATACAAACACACAATATTATTTACTTGAAATCAGAGCAGGAAGTTTAAAATCTTCTATCCTTGTGAGCATATTTCAAAGAATCTAGAAAATTTAGCCGCACGCGCACTATCAATTATCACTATGTAGCTTATATAGGCATTTCTAACTGCAGACAGAAATATAAGGTGACGCGAGTAACGGAGTAAGTAAGCAGGAAACATTACTGGAAGTAGGCAGGCAGACGAAGATATCCATATCTATATACAACGTTTGCTTTGCAACATAACATGTTATAGCACAAATACAAAAAATCTAGCAAAAGTGGTGACTGATGTCCCTTGAACTTACTGGAGGTCGGTCAATGAGACTCTTTAAAATTTACCCTTTTGACTTAAGATTCATAATCTGAGGAGTGCCATTGTTTTATCAAGAACAATGGTAAAGATTAAGGGGGTCGGGTACCACATCGGGTTCGACGGTACAATCTCAGGGAAAACAGCAAAAAATTGTAGCAAAGCCAGGCGAGAAAAAATGAAAAACAAATGAAAAAACAACAATTAAAAATGCTATCAAACTTTAAAATAAAACTAACCTGAACCAATTTTTATTTTAAATGGTTAACGCGTCCACAAGTTTTGTATTTCTATTTGCATCAATATTTAATTGAATTTTTTCCATAAGTTCCAAAATAAGTTTTTCCTTCATCTACATCTACAAAATTCAAGATTAAGGTTATGTATATACTAAAATTAAACAATATTCATTTACTAAATGTTAATTAGGGATAGTACGTTAACTTATTTAATACATTGTATCAAATACGATAATAATTTTTATACAAACGTTAACGACAAGATTTAATAAGTACAAATATATCTATATGCATTAAATTTTTAGATCGAGCGTGATTTACTTATGCTTTTCATATATTGTATATTGATGTTTACATGCACATATACGTATGTATCCTCAATATTTCATCGTAGGCTATTTATGTATCATTGGTAGGAATACATATGTTAGGTTCCTAATAATCTTAAAATCATCAATTTAACATGCACATATCTCACACACACTCTGTACAAGACGAAATAAAGTTTATCCAAAAAATGTTCAACATAGCATCTTAAGTTCCCAGTAAAACTAACATTTACACTCGTAATAAATTCTGCATTCCCTAGTAGCTCAAGCGCAAGCACGACGAAACTCATGAACAAAAGTATTAACCAAATCCACACACATGGCAAAATCTTGTGAAAATCAATCTCATCCGTGTTGAAATTCATGTCCAAATTTGAACGATATTCCCCAATAGTTAGCTTTGCAGCAAAAAATGACCATTCATCCCAACGCTCCAAAAACCCTCCTTCTCTCATACTCTGATACGATTGCTCTAACCAGCGATTATTTATGGTAGAAAATACTTGAAACAAAAATATTCGATCAAATACCTCCTTAACAGGTACACACGTTGCTCTAATAGTATTCGAATTGCCGTTGATAATATCCTCTATTAAGAATTTGGATGTTTCAAAAGTATATTCTGGAATTAGAATTCCTACTTTCCTATTTAAAAAGCGTGAATAATCCGTTATAACACTCAAATCAACGGAAACATTTTCAAAGCTACTTTGTAACAAATTATAAATGTCTTTAATTTTAAATATTAAGCTATATACTGACTCAATACTTTCGTACGGCGAGGATGGATGAACTGACCAAAGTATTTTACACCCGCTTGACAGAAACTCCTTAACAGAGCCAAACACAGGAATTTCCAATGAGACGGCAATGTAGCTAGTCATTACTTCCATATAAAACGATGTAAGAAAAAAGCCTAACACAGCCAAAATAAAATAAAGTCGAGTTTTAAAAGCTTTTCCAAGCATTCCGAGAAAGTTGCCAAGGGCTACAACAAAAACATACAAAAAACCCGACGTTTCGACATTCCAGTGTAACAGTAATGAAATAATGACTAGGCTGAACAATATTGTCAACCATGTAGTTGGTGCAAATGGCAAATACCATATCAGTATGGGACTTATTTGTGTGGGTGATTCTCTTTTGCAGTATATTAATAAGACTGTTCTTTGTTTTGCCAAGGGTATCCCACTAAAGAAGTCGTAATTATAGTTTAAGCTTACTGGACTTTCGATAAACTGTCTGTCGTTGTTTAAAATAGGACGAACCATGTCCTCATCGTGTCGATGAAGTGCTATGGACATGTTATGTATGACAGCTAGCATGGTTACAGACATTAAATCCGAGTCACAGTAAAAACTGTTGTGTGGTGATTTGAATAATACCCGCAAACATGAGTAACGGGAAGCACCGTAATATCTATCAAAGAAAAGTTTAAATTTTATAGTGAGTGACGAGGCAACATGTCTCACGTTTCTATTCCAAAACAGAATTTTATGGGTAGCAACAGGAGTTAAAACTGAGGTTACAGGAAAGCTTTCTATTTGATGCGGTCTGGAGCAGTATCCGTAGCAAATAAATTTTATATTCGGAGTAGGTACTGATAATAACATGATCGCTTTCAGAGAAGGCGTCCAAAGAAATTCACAAGATTAAGGCTTGATCGCCATCAGGAATTGGGTTTTCTGGTTGACGATGGTGGAGAAAAATAATTACTGTTTGTTCTGTGAACAAAAATTTGGAAATTGAGTAATAAAACGGATAGCCAAGTCTTTGTGAAAAATCCGCGAAAATCATATTAATAGTACTCCCATATCTAAGGCTCATTGGTTTCAATCGACTGTATAATGGCGTATGATTGAGCAACAGTTTTAGAGTATTTACATAAGGTAATACGAAACGTTCATCGAGGGAATAAAATATTACAAGAAAATGTTCTGTCCTTAGATTTATTTTACTAGCGAGGACATTGTATCCGTAGTTATAAGAGTGTTTGTTTTGGGCTGATTTCGCTTCCATAATGCCAATTTGGATGAGAAAAAAAGTGACTGAGAACATGAATTCCATTATAAAAGCACAACTAGTATTGAAGTTTGTGGGTAATTTTGGTAAAGCGCATTATACGCGACCTAATAAAGCAATGCAATATGAATAGTTGAATATCACTAAGATAAATACTACCTCCGATTAGAAAAAATGAACTGCTAATTTAAAATAGAGAGTTAGTAGGAAAAAATTGAAGAACACGTAGCTCATTTGAGTTGTCGTACTTCGTATTTTAAAACATTAGTTAGAACTTTACAGGAAACGTGATAATTTTCATTTAGGGTGTTTTATGTATTGTTTTTGTATCCTCATAAGGGCTGTAATTACTATAGTTTTGTTCCTATCACTGTACCTATCATTCATGCAAGTTTACTTGATAATTTTAAAGTAATTCAACATGTAGCTAAAGCTCATGCAAAATGGAGTAGATTTTGAATGACGCTTCGAAAAATAATTAGAGGATAGTTAAATTTCCCCTATAAATTGCTGGTTCAAATTTTTTTTTTAATTACTGAAGCTTTTGCTATCAATTTTTTATGGAAAATTTTAGGATAACGAATAATTTTTTAGATAACCCTTTATGTATAATTTAGATTTTGATAAATATCAAATGAGGAATTTTTTGCCCGGATCACTTATTATTATTTATTAAAAAAAGGTATATGTGTTGAAAAATTCAGCACAGGATCCATAATGTGACTTTCTTCAATAAAAATTCTACTTGAAGTATTTAAAGCGCGAACTACTAATCATACAAATTATTGTTAGATAATTATTTAATTAGACCCGTAAAATCGAGAGTGCAAATATTGAATATGAAATGCGTACATGATGGAATATAGCTTAGTAGACATATGCCAAATATAATGATTAACAAACCAAGAGATATTAATAATTTTACCTAAACTACATGTTAATTTAGAGCTAAAGCGTTCACACACAAATACCACAAACGCAAGCAACAGGAGTCCTGACCCAACCCACACACATGGCAGGAACTTTTGAAAATCAATCTCATTCTCGTTATGATTTTCTTCTAAGCCCATTTCCATATCTGAACGATATTCTCCAATATGAACCTTAAAAGCCCAAGTTGACCATTCATTCCAACGCTCGAAAAAGCCTCCCTCTCTCATTCTCTGATGTGATTGCTTTAACCAACGCTTGTTTATTGTGTAAATCCTCAGAAATAAATGTGTTCGATCGAAAGCTTCAGTAACCGGGACACATGTATGCTTCAATTGGTCGTTTATGCTTTTCTCTACAATATATTTGCTGGTGTCAAAAGTAGATTCCTCTAATACAATACCCAGTTTATCTTTCAAGTATTTTGGATATTCATTAAGGTCATGTAAGTTAGCGGTTACGTTTTCAAAGCTCTTCTGCAACAAATGCGAAATACCTTTGGTTTTAAATATCAGGGAATATTTAGACTCAATATTTCCATACCCTGATGATGGATGAAGCGACCAAAGAATTTTATAACCGTTGTCGAGGAATTCCTTCACAGAGCCAAACACATCTGTTTCCAATGAGACGGCAATGTAACTAGTCATTACTTCCTTATAAAATGATGTCAGACTAAACCCTAACACTGCCAGAAAAAAATATAAACCAGATTTTAAGCACATCTTTCGTCCAAGCATTCCAAGAAAGTATCCAACTGTCTCTAGAAAAACATGGAAAAACTTTGACGCTTCAACAGTCCAACACAGCATCAATGAAGCGATCACGAGACATGCAAATATTGTTACCCATACCGACAATGAAAATGGTAAATACCAAATTAGAAATGGGTTTAATTGAGTTCTAGAGTTTCTTTTGCAATATACTAATAGCAGGGTGCTTTGTTTTGCCAAAGACGTTCCACTGAAAAAATCATGATAGAAAATACTTTCTGGTCCTTCTATGTACTGCTTGTCCGTATCAAAAACCCGTGAAATCATTCCCTCATCGTATCGGTGAAGTGCTATAGATATATTGTGTGTGACAGCTAGCGTAATTACAGACATTAAATCAGAGTCACAGTAAAAACTGTAGTGTGGTGACTTAAATAGAAGCCATAAACAAGAGTAACGGTAATCGCCGTGATTATACTCAAAGTAAAGTCTAAATTTTATAGTTAGCGATGAAGTAACATGTCTCCGGTTTCCATTCCACAATAGAGCTTTATGAGTAGCAACCGGAGTCAAAATAGAGGTAACAAAAAAGCTGTCCAATTGATGTGCACTTGAACAATATCCGTAACAGAAGAATTTTATATTGGGAGTAGATGACGATAAGTACATGATTGCTTTCAGGGAAGGTGCCCAAAGTAATCCGTACAAAATTAGAATTTGGTCGCTTTGGGGAAGTGGATGTGTTGCAGGCTCAGAATTTAAGAAAACAATTATCGTTTGTTCTGTGAACAAATACTGGTTTACAGAAAGATAGAAGGCGTTGCTTAGTCTCTGTGAAACATCTGCGAAAATTATGTTCCGAGATTGCTTCTTTACGAATGATATTGCGAAAATCGTATGTCTACCTACAAGTCTTGGTGTGTTTTCATATGGGAATATGAAATTCTCCTCGAGAGAATAAAATATAATCAGAAAGTTTTCATTGCTTAAATTTATTTCACTAGCGAGGTCATAGTACCCATTATTCAATAAATTGTCGATTTGTTTCTTGTCGGTTTGCATTAATACTACATTAACCAGGAGAAGTATTGAAAATATTTTTAATACCATTTTGAAATCAGCTATTTTAATTGAGGTTTGGTCTAGTAATTGATAAAATTCTTGAGTTTTCAAAGAAGAATGTAACACTTATGTACATTCGGAATAAAATTTGTTCGGTCAAATGGGTTAAGGTTCAAATATCTTTCGTAGCGTGAAAATAAACCTTCAATAAATTAATTTTATGAATCATAATCTTCATTACAATTATTTTGGGCGTTGATACTTAATAAGGTAATATACTATTAATGTCATTCAAAAATTTGTTTTTATCTAGGATTTGTGGCTTATAATTTGAGTTAAAACTACTATTGGATTGGAAAATTAATTACAAAAAAATTGTCTTACTTTTAATATCGTGCTTACGACTCTTATTATGTTATGTGTATTTAAGTACTTAAGTACTTTGTATTCGTAATTGGGTTGCTATAATTTTTTCAATTATTGAACTGATAATTCCTACAAGTCTAAAAACTTTTGGTCGCATTTATAAATTCAAGCTTTTTTATAATCATAACAATTGCATGTCTTTTATATTAATCTGATGGATTTGTGTTGGATATTATGGTCTGTAATTGCTGTAAATTATTTAGTTTTGTCCATATCTTGGTACTGATCATTCCCACTAGATACTTGATAATTTTCGTACAATCTACCATGTAATCCGCAGTTACTGAAAAATTCTGAGTAGATTTTAAATGGCGCTTAAGAAGTCTTCGTAAATTATTAGTTGATAAATTTAAATTTTTAATCACAAACTTTTACTATAGATAACTTTAGCCAATAATAAATTTTTGAATAATCTATTGTGTATAATTTCAGTTTAATTTAATAACAAATCAAGAAATTCCATCATATCATTTCTTAACAAGGTATCATTTGTTAAGCATCAGTAACTTTTAAAAAAATCGAGTTTATCCATTTTATTAATTTACATTCATGTAATTTTGTTTTCTCAGCAGTATAAACCTGAGCATTAGTAAATTTGTAGCATTAGAGTGTTATGAAAAAATTGGTCTAATATCTATAAAAGCATCTTATCTGAAAGATTTGAAGAGTGAATCATTAATAATGCAAATCATTATTGCAAATTATTATTTATTTAAGCACATCAAATCGAGCATGCAAATATTTTATATAAAATGTGTATATGATGGAATATAGCCTAGTTGAAATATGCCAAATATGATTATTTAAAACCCTAGTAATCTTTTTAAATACACCTAATCCAAATCTTTTCATAGAGCTAAAACACCAGCATTCACACACAAATACCTGAAATGCAAGCAACAAGAGTCCAGAGCCTATCCACACACATGGCAAAAACTTATAAAAATCGATTTCATTCTCGTTATGACCTTGATCTAAACCCATGTCCAAATTTGATCGATATTCTCCACTTACAATCTTAAAAGCCCAAGTTGACCATTCATCCCAACGATCAATGAATCCACCTTCTCTCATTCTCTGGTGTGATTGCTCTAACCATCGTTTGTTTACAGTGTAAATACTCCGATAAGTAGGAGTTCGATCAAATACTTCAGTAACCGGGACGCATGTTCTCCCAAACACTTGTTTCGATTTATTATTTACGTTTTTCTCTACGATATATTTGCTAGTTTCAAAAGTAGTTGCCCAGATAATAATCCCCAGTTTATCATGCATGTAGTGCGAATATTCATTAGGATCATTGATGTTAACTGTTACAGTTTCAAAACTATTCCACAACAAATGCGAAATACGTTTGATTTGAAATGTTAAGCCAAATTCCGACTCTATATTATTTTGGTATCCTGCTGATGGATGAAGGGGCCAAAGAATTTTATGCCCGCTTAAAAGAAATTCTTTGACTGTGCTAATTACCGGAATTTCTACTGACACGGCAATGTAGCTAGTCATGGTTTCTTTATAAAACGAAGTTAGAATAAACCCGAAAACTGCCAAAAGAAAATATAAGTCAGTTCTTAAGCCCCTTTTTGGGCCAAGCATTCCAAGAAAATATCCAATTGTATCCAGAAAAACAAGGAGAAATATGAATTCTTCAGCTTTCCAACAAAACATAAGCGAAACTATCAAAAGGCTTGTCAATATTGTCACCCATATTGTCGCTGAGAATGGTAGATACCAAATTAGTATTGGATTTTGTTGCGTCTTAGAGTTTCTTTTGCAATAGACTAATAGCCTGGTAATTTGTTTTGCGAAGGATGTTCCACTTGCAGAATCGTAGTGATGAGAAAGGCTTATTGGTCCTTCGATGTACTGCTTGTTCGTATTCAAAACACGAGAGACCATGCCCTCATCGTATCGATGAAGCGCTATGGACATATTATGTATAACAGCCAGCATGGTAACAGACATAAGATCAGAGTCACAATAGAAACTATAGTGCGGTGACTTAAAGAGAAGCCATAAGCACGAGTAACGAGAATAACCGTGATGAATATCAAAGAAATTTCTAAATTTTATAGTAAGTGATGAAGTAACATATCTGCGATTTCCATTCCAGAATAGAGTTTTATGAGTAGCAACAGGAGTTAAAGCTGAGGTTACAGGAAAATTTTCCATTTGATGTGGTCTGGAGCAATATCCGTAGCAGATGAATTTTATATTGGGGGCAGGTACAGAGAGGTACATTATTGCTTTTAAGGCAGGTGCCCAAAGATATTCCTTGGAGATTGTTACGTGATCGCCATGTGGAAGTGGGTGTCTCGTAGGTTTAAAATTTAAGAAAACAATTATAGTTTGTTCTGTGAACAAATAGTGCTTTACAGAATTATAAAAGATAATGTTTCGTCCCTTTGAAGAATCTGTGAAAATTATATTCCGAGATTGCTTGTATTTTAGAGTCATCTTTATGAACGATAAGGATATTGAAGAAAGCAAAAAACTGGATATGATTTTTTGCGTATTTTCATATGCGGATATGAAATGCTCGTCGAGAGAATAAAATATAATCAGAAAGGTTTCTTTGCTTTGATATATTTTACTAGCAAGGTCGTAGTACCCATGGTTCAACAAATTCTGGGTTTTTTTATTGTCGGTTTGCATTAACCCTACATGAACGAGGAGAAGTATTGAAAAAAGTTTGGATGTCGTTTGGAAATCCGCCATTTAAATTGGGTTCGAAGAAGGACTCTACTTGCGTGTACTATTTTTGAGTTTTAAACAAGCAATGCGACATAATTGCGCATTTAGCAAACTGGAGGCATATCTCGGGCATTTTTGTTAGCCATTGAAATTCTTTTTCAATATGGGAATAGTTATTCGCCTACCTAATTATACGAATCATTAGTTTCATGATAAAATACTTGGGTTTGTGATACTTAAGAAAGTATACTATTAGTTTAATTCAAAATTTGATACTATCTTGGTGTTTTGGATATTAATCCCAGTTTCAATAACTGTAGTGCTCCAAAGTAGTTAATTAAAAAGCTTGATTACATTTAAGATCGCGCTTAGGATTACTAAATGCTAATCATAACTTTACAAAAAATGCCAATATACTTGTTTTAAAAACTTAAGTAGTTTGTAATCGTAATTGTGCTACTGTTTTTTTTCGATTATTAAACTGATAATTTCTGTTTACGTGTCCAAAAAATTGTTGGATGTTGTTATAAGTTCGAGTATTTAGGCATTCAAACGGATTGCCTGCCGCTAATACTATTTTGATAGAGATGATGTAAATATTTTCGTAAGAAGATAGTAATTTCTGAATTTTAAACACGTTTTCAGTATCAAAAAGTATGGTTTCAAATATCTTGTTAAGGTTTAATGTGGTAAAATCAGATACGCGTTACCGCAATTTGATTATCGCAGGTCAAATTATCTGTTGTTATTCCAAACACTTTAAGATATGCCATTTGCAAATAAATGGAGTTTAAACCTTGTTTCAAGGATATTTCTATTAAATGCCGCTAACATCCGCTTTTGTAAAGTGGTTCTTCTTCGAAATGCTCAAACCAACAAAAGTTTTTGAAAGCAAGTGTGAAAAAACAAAACGAAATCAACATGAACGATTGAAAGATATACTTATTGTTAAAAATCTTACAATTGTTTCTCCATAATATTATGTTTGTAAATGTAAATACATTTGGGCGTCTAATTGCTTGTTTCTAATCACGCAAGAATCGTCTTAAGTAAATACATGGAAATAAAATATTTCAAATGTTATATTTTAGTTGATTTTCTTTACTGATGAAACATGTGCAAAGTTGAATGTCTATTTAGGTTTACCGTACACATACACCTCCCTCTACACCAATTTATTTACTTAACTTGTATGAAAACATCCTCCATTTTATATTTATCCATACTATTTGTACACCAGTATATATCGTGCAGTTGATCATTTTTGCCCAATAAGCAATCCATCTCTGCTACTTTGCCCATTCCCGTTCACTAGCCCTTCCGTATCATTGAATTTGGCCTATTTCAAAACTAACTCACTAATTATAATTGCCATACTAACAGAAATGGTAATGACAAATGACAGTGTCCTGTGTGTTTATAATGACATGATTCTAAAATCAAATACATAGTTAATCTATCCAGTGTGTTTGGAAGTACTATCACGTTTACTTTAATGGGCTGGTTTATCAATGATGTAAACTTCTGCTGGCACGGAATTTCTGGTAAAAGTGTGCCTAATTAGATGGTATTTATGTTGACAGAATTCAATTCATTTTGACTAAAGCACGCACCTCGCCAACACTACAAACAATTTTCCAGTTTTTTCTTAATTAGTAACTGCAGCCTGAGTTTTAAAAGTCTATTATCAGATTCTTCATCTGGATTAAAAAAGAAATATTTTCCCGAAAATGGCGCAGGCCTTGAAGGCTCCGATTCACAAGAATCGGCAGACAACAATGGCTCGTATTAACGGGGTCATCTCGACAGGGAGTCTCTTCCGAAATATCAATTTGACCAGCCAAATCTACGGAGAAAGCCATCCTTTTGATTGTAAGTTTTACAGAATTTCATTTGTTCAGGTGAACAGGTAATCTAATTACTAATTACCTATGACAATTTCATTTACAGCCTTTGAGGTTTTCTCAATTCTTGGAGAGCACGGTTCCTGGCAACAGTACACCTTCCAAGATATCCTCAATGCCAACTTCCAGCCGACCAGTGTAGGCTCCACATTCGGTCCCACTTGGACCACCCACTGGTTCCGAATCAACATAACCATTCCAGAATCCATGCGTGGCAAAGAGGTCCATCTCCTTTGGGTTTCCGGCTGTGAAGCAATGATCTACACCGAAACTGGACGAGTTCTCCAAGGCATTTCTAACGGCTTCCGGGAAGAATACATTTTGACCAAGAATTTCGATGGGACCACTCAACCTGGCACACTCTACGTGGAAATGGCTTGTAACCACATGGCTGGCGCTAATGGTGGACCTGAGGTTATCAATCCTCCTGATAACAATAAGACATTTACTCTGACCAAATGTGAGATTGCGGTTTTTAACAGGGACAAATTTAATTTGCTGAATGACCTGGAATTGTTGTACCAAACGGCCAATAAGCTTGGAGACAACAGGTAAAAAAATATTTGACTAAAATTTAAATTTAAAACGCATTTTTACGGAGATAATTTTGATAAGAATTTTATATTGTTTTGAATGGGAACAGCCATATTGGTATGCAGGCAATGTTTGCAGCGAACGAAATCGTCAACCTGATCCGTTTGGGTGATGAGGCGTAAGTGACATGAATATTAACTAGTTGCCTTTCCAAATAATTTGTTATCTTTTTTACTATATCAATTGTTTTTTAAAGAACTGCATCATCAGTTGCATCAACCTTTTTCGCTGATAAGCCAGGTGATAAGGCACACACACTATATGCCATGGGCCACTGTCATATCGACTCTGCTTGGTTGTGGCCTTATGACGAGACCATAAGAAAATGTGCGAGATCTTTTTCCGCCCAATTGCGACTCATGGAGGAATATCCGGAGTTCAACTTTGTTTGCTCGAGTGCTCAGCACTATGCCTGGGTGAAGGAATGGTATCCAGAGTTATTTGAGGAAATTAAGAAGAAAATTGTTGATGGGAATTTTATTCCGGTTGGTGGCAGTTGGGTGGAAAATGATGGGTTGGTGCCGAGTGGGGAATCGTTTATAAGGCAGTTCTTTTATGGGCAGAGATTTTTTAGGAGGGAGTTTGGCGTGACTTGTAAGGAGTTTTGGCTTCCGGACACTTTTGGATATTCTGCCAATATTCCTCAGATGATAAGCGTAAGACTTTAATGATAAATTTGCAACAAATTAATTTTTCATAATTTTTTTGCAAATTTTTTAGCACTGTGGAATCAATCGTTTTCTCACCCAAAAAATGTCTTGGAGTTTTGTGAATAAATTTCCAAATCATAATTTCATGTGGGAAGGAATAGATGGAACTGCCGGTGCGTAAGCTATAAACTGTTAAAGTAAATATAAATATATAAATTTTGTAAAATATGTAATAAGTTATTTTTCAGTACTGACACATTTTCCCCCGGGGGACTCTTACGGTTTACAAAACAGTGTTGATGACTTTATCAATACGCAAAACAACTCGCTTGATAAGGGTCGCACTAATTGTGCTATTGCTTTGTTTGGAAATGGGGACGGGGGTGGCGGGTAAGATCATGAAATTACACTTGAAATTATTCATCATCAAGAAAATTTTGTTAAGATTTTATGACTATTTTTATGAAACAAAACTTTTTTGAATCCACAGACCCACAAGGTAACAATAATTAGAACAAAGCTAAAAATGAATAGAATTGGTAGATATTTAGTAAAAATCTTAACAGAAATTAAATTTTCACATTATTAGGCAAATGCTTGAGAGATACAGAAGACTTCAAGATGTTGATGGAATACCAAAAGTGAAAATATCAACTTCCAACGAATTCTTTGACAGGCTTGAAGAAGACAAGGAGAAATTGTACAAGTGGGTGGGTGAATTATTTCTGGAGCTTCATAATGGAACGTACACAACCCAGGGGAGAATTAAGGCTTATAACCGGTAACACTATAAAATTATCTAAAATGTTACATTCTTACAATTAATTTTAACTATTTTTGTTTTTGAAATTAGGAAATGCGAATTCATGCTGAGAGAAGTGGAGCTACTCATGAGCATTGCTTATTCATCTGGAAAGATAACCGATGCTCAGAAAGTTACGTAAGTAAATTCTGTCCAGTTAAATTTCATTTTTAACTTTAAAAGCGACCCCAGAAATAACCGAAACCATTCATTAGAGATATGCTCACTCTGGACAAAAATTGGCAAAGCGTGCTTCTCAACCAGTTTCACGACGTATTGCCCGGCACTTCCATCGAATTTGTTGCCCAGGACGCCTGGAAAATTTATGAGAGAGTTTTCGATTCCTTAACAGACCTTAAGCGGGCTTATCATACCCTCATTCTTGGAACCAGAAATACCCAAGCTTTATTCAATCCTTTACCATGGGAAGTGAAGCAGGTAGTATTTATGAAGCCTGACACCGGAAATCCACCAACTGGCACAAATATACAGGCTGTGACATTGGACACTGTTGAGTTTGATGATAGTACTGAAGGAAGATTCAGAGTTCCGAGTAGTTTCTCTGCAGCTTTGGTTACATTACGGCCAAGCGGATACACTCAATTTGAGGCAGAGGCGCCCTCAAATCCTGTCACTTATCAAGCAAATACTCCAACAAATGGGGTGGGAACGTTTAGCAATGGAATTATCAGTTTAGAGATCAACACCACAGGTAAATATTTTCAACAATTTTTTAAATTTTAATAAAAATTTTGATTGGCTAATTTAAAAAAAAAAATATTTTTTATATAGGGCGACCCTACGAAAAGCTATTCCTTAATGGGCAACCTGTCTTCAACGACTATTTGAACAAAGGCGTACAGCCTGGAATGTTCTACATTTACGATGATATCCCCATGTATTGGGATGCTTGGGATATTGCAGATTACCACTTGGAAACAAGACGGAATCCTGATTATAGGGATGAAACTGCTGCTGAGATTCTTGCGAGTGGAAATGTTGTCGGGATTTATAAATGGACCGCATCATTTGGAAGTAGTAGCATGGTGCGGTACACTATCATGAGGACAGATTCACCAATGATTGAATAGTAAGTGAAGTGAGCAGAGAAGAATATTTGCGGATATGAAAAATAAAAATATTTTAAATATTATTATTTCCAGCTACACTATCATTGACTGGAAGGAAGACCGGAAGTTGTTGAAGGTCGAGTTCCCAATTGATGTGTTGGCTCGAGAAGCCACATTCGAAATTCAGTATGGGCATATCAAGGTACATAATAGCTATAATTAAATTTAATTGAAGTTTGGTGCAATTGAAACTAAAGACATATTTTTTAACTTGATTGATATTTTTAATTGTAGCGACCCACTCATATAAATACCAGCTGGGAAATGGCCAAATATGAAGTTTGTGGGCACAAGTGGGTTGACCTTTCACAAGCAAACAAGGGCGTCACTTTGATTACAGACTGGTAGGTGGATATATAATTGTTTAGTTTAAATATGGACATTTTTATAGTAATCATATATTTGAATTTTATAGTAAATACGGCTTCCATGCTCGAGATAATGTTGTCCAAATTTCGTTACTGAAATCACCAAAGAATCCAGACGCAAATTGTGACATGCACAAGCATTTCATCTACTACGCTGCACTTCCACATGAGGGAACTTTCCAGGAGACTGAGGTCATTAAGAGGGCTTATGAGCTGAACTTGTTGGCTTCTAATAATGTTCCACTACTTGCTTCAAATTTGACTGGGGCTAAGTAAAATCATAAGCTTATGAAAATGTTCATATTTTTTACTTTATAATATTATCCATGGTTTTTTACTGTAAAGCTTGCCATCCAATTGGGCCACCACAGATAGCGCTCCGGTGGTCGTTGAAGCGGTCAAAGTGTGTGAGGATTTAGCACGTACTATTGTGGTCCGCTTGTATGAGAGCCATGGAGGCGCTGCGAACGCCAGGTAAAAATCATTTTCCATTTTAACAGTTTTTAAAATTCTGATAAAATATACATTCATTATTTGTTTAGAATAAACATCGGCTTTCCGGTGACTAAAGTCGTTGAATGCAACGGTCTGGAAGACCCCGGTGAGGATATTCCTTTCTCCAGCAATTCTTTTCTGGCTACCTTCCGGCCATTTCAAATTCGCAGTTTCTTAGTTCAATTCTAAAATGATAGGCAGGTCATTTTATTTTGGGTTATTTTATTTAAGAAAGATTTAGATTTTCATAGTGTTAGTGTTGAAACAAATACTTGTCATTAATCATCATAGCCTATTGTTTCCAAACAAAGGAATGAACATATTGGTTGAAGAAAGAATTTTAATTCACAAACTTCATTATTATGTATTTATAGCTTGAAATCACATATTGTAGATTAAAAACATATGAAGCAAGTATATAATTTTTGCAACATTTTATTTTCTATACAATGTTTGACTTTTTTACTAATTTCAACAATAGCTCATCAAAGGTATATTAGTTTTCTCCATTTAAGCTGATTTCACAGAGGGTTGAATAAGCCTCCGTACATAAATGTGAATGGTAATGGTAACCGGCATTTACATACTAGCCACATTTTTGTATGACCATATAATCAAGTATCCTTATAGCACAACGGGCCACAAAACTTGCAAGTAAACTTTGTATATTTATTTGAATTCTGCTTCGTTTGCATATATTTTCATTTTAAATAATATAATTTACGTTTGATCTAACGTTCGCTTAACATTCCTCATAATGTAACTGTGACTCGCCTGTGTATTGTTTCTATTTAGTTATTAACTTTATATTTAAAACACTACAAACAGTTATAAATAAACATT
>JAQIXW010001422.1:0-19511 GCA_034700685.1 Willowsia buskii | reverse complement strand
ACACATACAAAACATCGTTAGCACTTTTCCCAATAAAAAGCATGCAAAGGTATATTTATCATTAGTATTATCATCACGTTAGTACTATTTCAATAATAATTTTATGTTGGTACATAGAGAACATGGGAGCCGATAATAATTCAAAAAACGAATTACTACTTACATAACTACCGAGGTAAAAAAAATACTTGTCTGTTCCTATTGTCTATAAACTTGGAACTGCTTTAACTAAAAAACTCAAAATCTAAGAGGATATTATTCACACTTATCGTCAGTTTGTTGCTTACATTTTATGCACTACTATATCCTATTGTTGTTTAATGTTTGCTTTCTTTCGCTGTACCGCAATGAGGTATCCAATCATACTACTGATGTACTACAATAATAACGGGCTTATTTACTGCTTACTGAAATCCGACTTTTTGCAATCTATGAAATATTATTCGACTAAATTATTACATTTCGGCATATTATGCTCTGAGTGGCAGTTACTCTGAATACATTGTAGTTCTCGCATAGGAATAGGAAGTACATAAAAAGTCTTCTTGCAGGCAGTCGGGGAGAAAAGTTGGTGAAGCGTTGTCTCCATCTTGAAGAAAGGTCTACTGACACTGACTGAATGAATTGTAAGTAAATATAGAAAGAGAATGGAGTTTCTTCCTTGTTTTTATGAATACCATGTTTTTATACATGTTTCTGAGAACTAAAAATTGTAGGGAATATATTGAAGATGCACTTTTATGTGTCTATGTGATGCATTGTAGCTGAAGAAGAACAGACATTTTCCTTTTACTTCCTCAGAGCACTATTCTTCCTTTTTCCCTGCTCGCATACCTTTACACCTATCTATACCACACTCATGCTTGGTTGGATATTCAATCCCATTTCGTTGTTAGCTTTATGTATTCTCCAGTAAGAAAAAAAGTAAGGACCCATGAGACTGTAAACACTAGACACACGCTAATACAATGTTAGTATCGTAAGAAGTCGAGTAATGCTATCAAGGTGTGTGCTATTTCTGTCTAGTGCTCATCTTCTCCTCGCACTTCTTTCTTCATGACTAGCTAAATAAATAATAGTTGAAGAAACTAAAGTAGTCGTTTGTTGTTGTACTAGTGGAAATAGCAATAGTCTTTATTGTTGCTATTTATATTCCATATGTATATGTTTGTTTGTAAAATGTACGCAATAACAAGGAGATAGAAAAAAAATGTTTTTACAACTTTTACACAACAAAGACGTCTTGAGGAAAACAACACGAATTCCATGAACTCAGCATAATAGTCTATCACAGTGCTGTATGTTCTTTGAAAGAATAAAAATGTTCATGCTCGTGTTCACAAAAGAAAAGAAACGATAAGAAGAATAAAGTCTTAGATTTTTCTTTCTTTCATCCAATGGAATTACTTAGAGTGCAGAGCATATCTTTCGGTTTTGTAATAATAATTTTCTCTTTGTGTAATCAAATTTTTTTCCCTATCTGTAAACTATATATTTGGTGTATACTTCTTCACTTATTAGCACGACTGGGTAGTGCTATTTTCATGCATGCCTTTAAATGCAACAACAGCCACTGTTGATAGGCGAATTTTTACGGAACAGAAAGTTTTCGTTTGATGAAGGAACATACAAAAATCCTTTTCATTTTCTAAACGTAAGCCGAAATACATTGGACTGAACCACTAATATAACCCAAACTGGAGATGAAAATACATATACGCGTGTATTTTCTTGATTCGATGCAATATCTGTTTAGATTAAGACTTCACGAATATATCGAGGTAGGGTAGAAAAGTAGGTTTAAAGAGTAAATCCACTTTCAGTATGATTTTAGCTCAATGTGACGTGCTTTATTTGAAATTCCTCAATTTAATGGATGTGCAATAATGAGAAATACAAAAGTGGGATTTGAACTCTATAATGAAAACAAACAATACGCATGCGACACTACCTTGAACATTACAGACATATTGTTTGTCGTTTCATGTACCTACAATACCATAAAAGAAGCATACATCTAAGGATTATACTCCAAGCTACGCACAGAGCTCAAATCCAGATGCGCATGCAAAATGCAAGGAAGCATAAAGTTTGTTTCTTCTGCAGAATATATTTAAACCAATTCATAATAAGATCCAAAACCGAGAAAAGGGTTCGCCGTATATAAACGAGAAGAGAAAGTAACGAAGAAAATCGCAGCCAACAGAAGTAGTAGAACAAGTTGTTTGTGTCGACATTAACATAACTTTGAACTTACCTTATTGTCTCTATGAGTTGGACAATATTATGGGGTGAAACACTAATGGGTCCCTTGAAGTATTGACGCAACGCCTTAGCAGTATCGGCGGTATGAGTCATGTTCTGCTCCATATACTGCATTTGTGTAAGCAGCTCAGTGTGTATGGTATGATTAGTCTGGAATCAAGAAGGAATCAAAATGCTTGTTACAAATTAACAACTTCATTATGTATTATTTAGTAGTGCACTCTTATCGGTTCTCTTATTTCATTAAAATATCATTCATTATTTTGCAATGTTTTAGTCTACCAGTATCAACCTAGTAAAGGAAAACGGAACAGGAGCTATTTCCTTTACTCCAAGATAATGTCAGTCAACAAACACGCAAAATATGCATTAAAACGTTTGTTAGATTAGTCATCTTCATCACTAACTGGCAGGATGACTATAAATAAATGATGGCACGTATTTCATTTCCTTATCAAAAAACAATCGAATCGATAGTGGTTCCATGTATCTAGTGACCAAAACTTAACATGATTCATGCCAGTGTCATTTCATGGTAAAACTCGTGTTTGCACCATATTTCGATGAAGCAAGGAAAAATCCTGTAATGTGGATCAAATGTTGTTTGACTTCTTTTCTGTCTGTGCGTCACACATTATAAAATCATTAGTACGGATATAATACAATACCATCGTTATGTGAAAAATGAACATAAAAAATACAAAACACTTATTCGTATCAGCCCAGCAGGAGGATTCATATGCTGAAACTAAATAATAATTATTATCCTTCGGGACAAAAATATGTACACTATTATGCATCATCGTAATATCCCAAGTGATTATCATCTTTAGCGAAGAGCTGCAATAAAAAGCAGCATGAAAATTGAAATGAATATGAATGGGATTATAGCCATTTCTCCTCCAAAAAATGTGTACTACGAAGTTTTGGCAGTTGGCGAGCTAAGCACTAGCGCCTAGTAATAATTGAAAGTGCAAGCAAAAAGCTATATGACTTCATAAGAGTTTAGCGTTGACTGCGATATGGGTGTAAGTAGTAACATCATGGTCTTCCTCTGTACTGAATCCTAAATTTTCGCTCTTAATCAAATTAAGTTTGCGCAAACTACCGACGCGACGATTAGGGAGCGTTCACATTTTCACATGCCCCCAAGAAGAAGAGAATGGAATAAGGAAATGAAAATGAGTTGGGAGTTTGTGTAGCGGAATAATCGTTCTCATCGTATATTGTATTCTGCTACTTGCTACACACATGGTATCAATGATGATGATTGTTATATAAATCTATATTACTTGTGTAAGCAACAGGATAAAAATTCATTCATATTATTATTACGGATACAATTTTATTTGCAAGCAGTTTTGGCACTTTTCGCTTTTACTGCTGTGAACGTAGAACCTACACTCGACACGCCACTTGCATGCTATGTACCAAACTGCTGACTAATGTTACTCTGATGTGTGTAGTTAGCTTATTTCCAGTTTCTCAACTAACCGTGCAGTTTGGCAAAATGAAGAACTTTTTTTGGTAGATGACATTTTTTAGTATCAGTTAATATTGTAATGCTCTCAGAGCCACGCTCTTGTACATGATTGAATATAACTCGAAAGCTAAAAAAATTGACACCAAATACTAAAACGTTAGATTACTTACCAAAGGTCTTTCGAAGACGACGCCCAGTTGGGACATGTAGGGAAACACCCGATTCTCTATTGAACTTTGAGCTTCGTAGGTCTGCAAAAAATCAATGAAAAGAGGATACAATCAAGTATAATTAATGCTATTACTTTTTATAACAATTACTTAAGCAAAACATGAAATACGACTAGAAATTTATTGCAGCGTTATTCAATGAAATATGATGACTATGAAAAGGCAAAGTACATTGGTAAACGCTTGTCAGGCACAAAACGACGAAAGCGATAATTCATGAAAAAACCTGGATGTCCTCATTCTTATTTACATATCTAGAGAACCTTATAGATTTTATCAAGTATAGAGGTTTGTGATATACTTTATACTTGGTTTAAAAGTGATGCTTTCCCCAAAAAATACATTTCTTCCAGAATGCTCACTTCACTTTTCTTATTTGTGCTATGTACTTCAAGCTTGAAAATTAGCATGTTTATAGCTATTGGATTTCAATAGCACGGAAAATAAAACCTGATGAAGCGTGGCGAAGCAGTTTCCAGCAGACTTATTATTATTCTCCACAATTGGCAAAAAACTTCACGAATGTCTATTTATTTACTTCTTCCCCATAATTTTTCTCTCTGTCAAAAAAGCAAATATCACTCATCCATGTCATCATGGGGTCATACAGTTGTAAAAGCTATATGCACGTTCAACGCTCAATGTTCACCCATTCATACATCTTTTTGATAGCAAGCCTTTTGAGGAGCACTAGATCTGGAAAAGTTGGCTCAAAGTTTACATTACATTCACTCATGCACGTAGAGATATAGATGCATACATGCTTTGTTCTCGACTACATTACTCCATAAAAGTTGAGTTTCACTGGCTGTGTGGAGTCTATACCAACTTTTCTTCGACAGCAAATGGTAAAAGTGTGTTGTAACATGTTTCAGCGGAACGCACAAGAACGCACGTACGTATTTTCAGCATGGTTCACTTAAGTGAGCTGCGTTTGAAAAACATCAACTAGTCTACTTTCTATTCTATCCACTCATTCCAAAGAGTGAGGGGCGATGAGGTAGATTCCAGACGAGAGTATGAGAAGAACGAGGATTACGATGATGATGATGATAAAGGCAAACTACGCTAATATGCTTCACCAGTTCACCTAATACGTAAAATGTATCATGGTAAGTAGCGTTTGCATTAGTGCCATTATTATTATGGTGCCATTTATATTACCACTGCCATCAACCGAGTTGGAAAGATAGTACGGTTTTATATCAACGGTTTAGGCGCTCTTCGCTCCTTTCCGTTTTTACTAGACTTTTGATTCCCTCCAAGTAGCATTCGATGTATTCATGTAATGGGTGTATAGCAGACGAGAGAGCAGTTCCATTCGGAGACCCTTTTTAAAACTTACGTATTTAGAACATAACACAGGCTCGAATAAGCTTTCATTTTCCTGGCTTTTGAAACACCGTATGTAAGATTTCGGCCGAGGCATGATCATTTGATATTCATGAGAGGAGAGCACAGGGTAAAAGCATTTTGTTTTGTAAGATGATTGCTTTTCCAGTTGCTAATATAAGATCCGAGGTATAAAAAATTATCATTTCGTGCTCTCTTTTTTCTCTCTCTCTCTCTCTTGATCTGTTTCTGTTTGGGCCACTTGATAGAGATAAAATCAGAAAAAAATACATACCTAGAGACACACTGTGTTTATTACAAACGTTTAAAACTATTGAAATTAAGATGCATTTGTGGGTAAATGTATAAGTATTTAATCATTTGGAAAACTGACGAACTCTGGATCAAGCTGTTGGGTAGAGACTCGCTATTATAAAGTAAAAATCTTGACAAGTTTATCTCTGTCTTTGGTCTTGAATGATATATTGATAGTTTTAATTTCAAACTTTTCTCTCTTGGCTCTGACTCGAAGATCACATCAAAGTTTAAACAAGAATAGCTAAAGATAGACAGCGCATGTGAATGAAGAAGGCAGACATAAAATGAAAAGTATATCATTATCCTAAAACAAAATACAAATATTCATGTAAACACACTACCAAAGTGTAACTGGTAGTCTTCCATCTACTTGTCTTCATAATAATATTTTCCAATGTTTTCTGCTGTTTTAAAGCACTAGATGGGAAGTAGTATTTACAAGTGAGTATACTCGTAGATATTATCACGAATTAAGTATATTTCTTGCTGTTAGTCAAGAAGATCCTGTTGCTCTTTTTTAGTGCACACTAAGATTTAACAGAATGATCCTTTATGAGAATCGTTGCTTCCAAGAAGAATTACAAGCATTTAGCCAAAAACACCAAATGTTATAAACAACTACATGGACCAGTAAAATATCAGATTCAAGAATTTCATCGAAGTTGTGTTGCATCACACGAAAAGATTAAATGTCACGTACGCATTTACAAACATGGATCAGTTCTGACATATTTTCAGGGTCAACGACTACATTTCTTTGATGATGTTTGATTTGCTTTATGTATATGTTCGATGTGCGATAAACAACATTAGTTTCCTAAAATATGTCTGAAGAATTTCAGTGAAATGCATGCTATCTAGACATCGTAAAATGGCATTGATGATTCAATTACGTACGAGCAGTTTACATTTATTTTTATTGAGAATCGTAATCAAGCTTAAATACATTTTCTAGTAAAGCATCTATATATGCCAAAGTTATAAGCAAAAGTTTGACACTTACCTGATTAGAAATGTGCTGAAAATAGTGCTGAATATGTTTAAGTGAAACGACAAATCTTTCAACGCCATTGTGAAAGTCATCATTGCCGTATAGACCCATACCAATGGCAGCACTGTTAGGGAGAAAGCACAGGGAAAAATCATTATCATACACATCTTCCACAATGATAGTATGCAATCTTAACTCTCTGTTTTTAGCTTTCGTGTTACGGGTGAAAACGAAGAAAGAGAAAGTGCAGGAATGTATCAGCTATGGTGTGAGACGCAAACTTTTAGATGTAAGTCACTTACCAACAAAGAATTCCAAGAAGGCTTAAAAGAACTTTAAGACAAAGAAGTGGTCGGTCACGCTTCGCATTCCGGTCACAACACCTTGTCAATAGGTAGAGGAGTAGCATGAGCAGAAAAAAGATGAGCAAAAGGGCTGGTAAGCTGGCGAGAATGCCAAGTGACTCCAAATATGTCTGCAAAAAATAGATAGATAAAATAGACACTAACATCGTATGCGTATATGCGAAACTTGGAAAACAGTATATAAATGATCTCACCTCATTTCGCCAGTCAAATGTTGAGTTAACCCGATTCCCCGTCACGTTGATGTGAGGAAATCGGTGAAAAAAGCGTACCAACCACGGGGGTGGCCCACCCGTGCTTATGTAGCTCATCTTGAACAGCAGTAAATATACAAAATGTCCGTCTTCCCTATAACTTTCACTCCGCCTCTTCGGTTCACCGCCGTGAGGTTAACTTTCTTCTCAATTTATCTCTTTTTTCAATATTAAATCCCAACGCCCCTCCAACAAGTATATCGTCACCTCCTTCTCCACTTGACATTGAATGTGTTGCATATGTATGCCGAGTCTATCCAAGCAACTCCTTGTTTCTTCGAAAACACAGCACTACCACCGGAAACATAATAACTCCTAATAATAATAGGTCTAATAATATCACTTTCCTCGAAAAACAAACTTGGGACGAATTTCGGGCGATGGCACACCACTCCGGTGGTTGCTCCTTTCTTCTCTCGATCCTGATCCAAGCCAAACATACAATCTCAACGCGAGCTAGATAGAGCAGCAAGGAGTGAAAGAATGAAAAAAAAATCCAATTAGTCCTTTCTCTCCCTTTCTCCCAGATCAAGATCTTTATCCTTTTTTGTTTATCATACTCAAACACTAGTAGAACGTTGGCGATATAATGCAATATTGCCAAGCATGTAGTTGCAGCCGTGCTTGGTCTCAGTACAAAAAACTTTTTTATTTTGTCAGAAGGGCTTCCAACTAACAATTCCTACTTTGTGTGGCTTCATGCTACCATATAGTCTACAGATAGTTGAAAACATTCTTTCTACTATATTATTTCATATCTTATCTGAACAAGACTATTATTATATGGAGAGAAAAAGATTGGGATGTGTTGTTGTATCACTTGACACTTTCCCAAGTAGTCTATAAAAAAGTTGATATTCGTGTGTGTATGTGAGAGTATGTACATTTGTTATCAAATGCCTGCTATTTAAAGAACATTGTATTGTTGTACAGGGCACTCTCCGCTATCTCTCCCCAAACGACGACTACAACTCCAGGGCATTTTGGCACAAGTTCCATTTTCTTTCTCTACGACCACCTATTGTACAGTTTCTAACTTGTTCGGACACCAGCTCCTTCTATTTTCTTATAGAGTGTAATATTATGGAATAGGTAATAATGCTCAGAAAAGATAGTACTCCAGAAAGCCATAATTATTATTTGTAACTTTTATTTCCGCTTTTTTCAGCAACTGTAAAAGTTCTTTGTACTATGGTGCTCTTTTACTGATAATAATATTGTATAATGAGAATGAGATAGGGAGAAAGGAAAAAAAGAATCCCTACATATTACATTGCCTCACAATACCGCAAGTACCTACATTTGCCCATGGCTTGGAATAGTATAGCTATTCTACTATACTGAAGGCAGCGGCACATTTCATGGTTCACTTAACACAGATTTGGTGAGTTGGAAAAAATGCTCGAAAAGTTATTTCAAATGTAATAATGACTTTATGCTACCTTACAAATACAAACGCCTCTATACCCTACTGCAACGAAGAGTCAGTAAAACTTACCAAGAGAAAAGTTTTCACGATGTAATAATATAGAAAGTTAGTCCGTCTCCAATAAGTTTGGATTGGGTTGAGGTGAAAGAACTAAATGCTTGCTACTTTCTCGAGTGTGCGTGTGTGAACATTGAACACAACAACAAATCTGAATGAAATACAGATTTTCTCTCTCCTTTCCACTAATAGCATTACAAATGCAAATCAATTATTAGCGTCAAGACTCTGAATGACTGATATTTCTATTTTCACCGGAAAGCTCAAAGTGCGGCTGTTTCTGTAGATGTTCTATTTCCGGAGAAATGTCAGTTTTATTAACGTAATTGTGAACGAAGCAGTGCCACAGTAATCCGGTTTTGTCGCCAGCATAATGTAAAGTTTTAGTAGAGTGAAGCTTTATATCTTATGTAGGAGGAGGTGGAGTGGAGGGAGTTGTACAACTGCACCATAATAACAATATATCAGTGTAAGAAAGTAACATATAGGTGTCTCTGGAGGGATGCTGCTGGTCACAAAGGGTATAGATTCTTATATAAAATGTAAAAAAAAACGCTTCTTACTTTAATGAGTCTGTATTTTTAGCTCCAAAAAGAAAAGGGCTCCATTATCAACTAATTATTATCATCAACTACCCACCAGCCCCGCTACTAGTAGTAGTGTCATTAATACAGAAAGCCTTAAAGAAGTCATGATCACTATCATACTATAAACATTCATAGTTATTCTCTCGTCCTCATCTTCATAATGTATGCGTGCACATCACCCACAACCACCAACACTACACCATTCTCTATATTCCAGTCTATATAAGTTCAAGAACTCGAATAGGATTTGAGTTCGACCTAAATATTAAGGTGATGATAATGGTTGGACAGGATGAGAACAATTATTAAAAAGTGGATGTTGATGTTGCCTTCCACATTCACACACACACGTACACGAATCCTACTTCAATCACACCAGTTTCAGTTGACTCACAAGATTCTATACATAGAGGATCAACACAGCACAAAACAAACCAGAGCAACACTCTCTCTCTGACTCACTCACTTCTTTTGAAGCTATTACTACCACCCAGACATAAGCTTTGTGTAATTCTAATTCTCCAACATTTAATATTTTATAAAATCGCGTCCATGTGTCCGATTCTCCGTCCACCACAATCTCTCTTCAAAACGAAACTAAACTTGAAACTTGCAGTGAGAAAAAAAATTGTGGTGTTTTGTTTGTTGTTGTTGCTGATAATAACAATGATAATAATAATGAAATGTACAAAAAATTCATCTATGTATAATACGTATTAGATTACCAACACATCCTATCATCACCGCACATCACCCACCACCACGGCTTCTTTTTCGCTTGTGATGATCTGAACACAACCAACTCTACACTACTATACACTCTGGAACTCTTCTTCAAAAAGGAGAAGAAGAGAGGCGAGAACGTATATCGCAGTCAATTGAGTTGTTTCTCTTATGTGTGTGGTGCGCCTATATGTACGTAACGCCGGAGCCGTATAGATAAGCCGTGTTTTAAAAAGTGTATATGTGGATGATGATCATGAAAAAGGTAAGGTACGGCACAAGCAAGCACAAGTCATACGACGACTCCAGTAGGCAGGCTCTCCAGCAAAACAGAGAGCTTTTGCTCTGCTATATAAATTTTTTTTTGCTTTAATGGTGGCAAAGGGTCGTCGTCTCCCCGTTTTCTTTTTTCGCTTTTGCTGGATACACAAGACAGCGCACACAAACACACACACTCCTTCGCTCCCTATATAACAGTGAGTAACAGAGTATGAGAATGAGTAGAATGTCTTGTTTTACTCTCTTCCACACACAGAGAGAAGCAGACTACGGTTACGTCTCACCAAGATTTTTCTCTCTCCCCCACTTCTCGTTCATTCAAATGGCAAAAGAGGAATGAGCTACGGGAAAAGAGTATGAAAATGATGGAAAAGGGATACTTTGAATGTTCGTTCATTTTCTCATTGCACTATACTGCTGTTCTTCTAACTGTATAGAAAATGCAAATGGTACAACAACCAATCTTCTTGGAAATTCTAGTATATAGAAAGAAACACAACTTGTGTTGCTCAAAAGACACTGCTCTATTCTCTTTTGAGATGGAGACAGATTGTGTAAATGGTGAGCAAAAGCTCGTCGAGGTACTTGTATGGACTAAGGTAATATCACTAAGGATTGTGCTCACGTTGTTGTGTTGTAAAAAAAAACAGAGCGGACGGATGTAAAAAAATGTGCTGTTGCGTAGACAGACGAAGAAGATGATGAAGACAGACACACATGCACACAAGTATATACTTCCCTTTAGTTTTTTTTTCTTTCCCTATTTCTTTCCCTGGTTACTTTACTCCGACGGCTCTCTGGTCTGGTCTTATCAGCGACAAACTGTAGAGAGCACACAGCATGACAAGATAGTCTCCTCGGAGAGCGAAGGATGATGAGATGAGCAAAATGGGAAAAAATAATATGATGAGATGTGAATATCTCTGCCTTTTATGGTTTCTCTCTCTCTAGCCTGTGCAGAAGTGGACTCACGGATGCAGCAGAATTCGTGTGTTACTTATTTTCACAAATCCCCGCTTGCTTTTCCTGCAACGAATTGTGCATTTTCTTATGCAGACCACGTAATAAGCAGAGAGTTGATTCAGTATATAGGAATTTTTATGCCGACTAATTTATGCCAAATTACTTTTGGTCATCCTGGTAGAAACAGTGGGATTCGGATTCTAGTCGGATTCTAGAAACCTAGTGCTGATGAATAATGACATTCCAGAGAAAAAAAATGCGATTGGTGATATGAAGCGACAAATACGGAGACAGCTACAACTTTCAACAAGACGTTATTGCTTATACAATCCATAATAGGCTAAATAGGTATGACCATTTTGACAGAGACTTATAATAAGTACAGAAATGTTTTCTCGGCTCATGTAAGTGCTGAATATTATGCACTACACAAACAACTCAAACAAGCAACATAGAAAGAACGGTACGCAGATGTGAAATTAAATATTATACGACACTCGACACCCTGCTATCGGTCCATGCGTGCATGTGCATTTTCCAGCATTGTAACCCATGCGGTCCCTAAAATCATAGACATAACACTACCAAACTTTCATCCTTAAAATACAAATGCATATTTCCATACAATGGCATCACGAGGTTATTGATGGCGGTCGGATTGTTTCTGTTACACAATAGGTACATACATTATATACTTCATCGGTAAAGCTGTATTTTTTGACTGTAAATGGATGAAGCTGGCACAGACTGGATGAAAATGGGAGAATGTTTTGTATTTTGCTTGTTCTCTAGTTCCTGTATACAAACACTTTTTAAGGCTTTGCCTAAATATGGAAGTTATTGAATGTACGATGCATTGGAAAGAAAAGGAAGGGACGGGAAAAGTTTTCTACAGTGTGCATCTGTTTCTCAATATAGCAACATTATATATTTTACTCAATCAAAGAAAGGTTTGTTCCGTCCGACTCTTTGACAGTGGTAATGTCCATATATGTAAACTTACTTTTTGGACTGCTTTGCTTGCTGCTGGAGATGCATGCACACTTGGGATATTTCACTCCATTCCGCCTTCTTCACTCCTCGTTTGTCGATCCTTTCTCACAAGTTTCCTGTGTAGACTTTGCGACGACGATGACTACAGGAGAGCTGCTACTGGCCTACCACCAACTGTTCTTACGAGTTTTATGCATAAAAAGGATGTTTTAAAAGGCAAGGGAATCTGATGGTTGTTGCAACTTGGAAACTTGGATCCAGACAACACTGACGACACTGTACCACCACTTCTTATACAACCACCACCAGTCCTACAGTTACACAACGGTATGCATATGGTTTATCCGGCAAAAGATGTGAAAATCAGATCTCTCTCCCATTTCAATCTTTCGGAGGAACTGAGAAAAAGTCGGCCACAGTTTGTGTACACACTTCTGAATACATAACGTCGGTTGCTTTTGTGTGAATGTATGAGTAAGCGATGCACTATAGTGATCTCTCCCTGTGACTCAAGTCTACCATTTATGAGCACATCGTAGAGACAAATACGGGCAAAAATACACATAACATTAGATTATACGTGCTACATTCATACTTACAAGCATACACACAGGAAATCGATAAAGCCACTCCTTCATCATTGTAACCAGTCTTGTTAAAGCGAAGCACATTTTCTCGTACTTGTATTCTAGGCTAGGCTTTGCAAGGCAAGCAAGCTACTTTTTCTTCTCCTATATGAACAATATAACAATATCTCTGTCTCTCTTACACAGCCTTTTGTAGGTACTTGCGCATTCACCATATCACAACCACCACCACTGGCTCTGAGGTGGTGGTAGCGGTGGCGGCAGCTCACAACAACAATTCATCGCTATATTTTTGCTTTGATGAAGATGATGGCAGGTTTCTGGTCGTAGAAAAAAACTTGCAATCATTGAGTATCTACATAGGTATGTACTTTTTGAAGATGATGATAATCACAATCGCGATGACTAAAAATCCTTTTATATTTCTCGTGCTCCTTTTTTTCTCATGTCTGCAAACTACATATACACATGTGTACTTACCTGCGGTATGGTTCAAGTTTCGAGCAAATCGAAAAAAAAAGAACTGAGGAGCACACAGCTCCAAGGAAAAAAAAACACTAGACGAAACCACCACACGATCAAAAGAAGGTAATAATAAGGAAGGGCTTATAAATTGCGTTTTTTCTTCGATCTCCTTCGTCTTCTTGATTTTTTTCTCTATCATGAACGTGTAGTGCACACGCAAGCAACAAAGCAAACATGCTTAATAGTTTTGGCCCTTTTGGGCTTTTCTTCTATGATGATAAAAAAAATCAAAGCAATAAGTAGAAATATAGGGTTTTAATATTGAATAACGCGAGCTGGCACAATACATTAGTAAAAGAAGAAGTGGTGGAGCATCAAGGCTCGGCAAACCATAATGATTATCATGCCATCATCATCATCATCATCATCATCAACGTCGGCGTCTTTCTGGAGTATATCCGTAAAAAATCATGAATAACAGTATCGCTTGCCTTGCAAAAGGAGATACTAATAAAAGGAAATCGAATAAGAAAGAGTCATCTCTCCTCCTTCCATTTGTCCATTTTTTTTCTTGGTAAGTTGAATAACACCATGCTAGAGTATGACAGAATGATTTTTGAGCCGAGCATTATTCCAAGAGGAAAACAGGACGATGCAAAAGTACATCTTGAAAGGACTTTACGAGGAAACTATCAAACCGTGTAAAATGCATATTACGTGATGCCTGTGAACTGAGCCAAGAAAATACTTTGGATTCGCGTAAAAAACTACTCGTGGATTTGTTGGAGGGAATCGTTGATGACGAAATGTTCGCTGTGTGCGTAAGCGTTGCGACCTGTCTACTTCGGCCACTAGAATTCTGTCTACTGACTTTGGATCCTGTACAGATGTGCACTTTTATGAGATTTTCACACACACTCAACAAATCCAAACAGTCAGAGCGGAATAAGGGAAAAGGAAAACTTTTTTTTTCTTAGTTTTACCATTGTACCAGCAAATTTCATCCATGATGATGTGTGTCTTCTGTCGGTGGCTAGAGTTTGCTGAAGTAGTTTCTCCCAAAGTTAGAGTATGATGTAGTAAACCGTAACTAAATTGTCGTGTACACCCACGAAAAAAAAGTCTACATAAGTCCATCCGTAGTACTCAGCTCTTCGTGGTTCATCATCTACCACTACTCACTAGTATGAGGTGTCTTATTTTACTGCTTCGTTGCATGTTTTTCCCTGGAAGACGAGAGAGTTTACTAGGAAAGTTTTTTTTCTCATTTATTTCCTTCTCTCATTTTTTCTACTAAACTCCATCATTACCCCTCCTCGTCCAAATGAATCATTACCAAGTCCACGACACTGTCGAGTCGACCTAAAAAGGCTCGAGGATTTTTTCTAGAGTATATTATGCGATACTTTATACTACATCCTGTTGTTCTTCAATGACAAGAAAACCTCTGTATTTAAAATTTCAAAGAAAATGCCATTTTAAACAGAAGCATAAGCCAAGAGCTCATGGTATCGCTATCATAGTGTGGCAGGATCGAGCGTGCCCATATCGTGCTCCGCCGTTGTCCTTTTAGTCCCTCATATTTTGGACATTACTCATGCAACAACAATCCAAATTCATATATAACAATCATGACTATTACTATTCAATCTAAAAGTTTCATAGTTAAACACCAACCCGCTGTCACGATGAAGAAATACGAAAAACTATGTTAAACCTCTCCAAGCCCAAAAGCATGATTTCTTCTATCATTTTACTTTGCTTCAAGCTATTCAGTATTATATACAAAAGTTCTTGAAGTTTTTTTTACAAACCGATAGGATGTTTGCGTTCTTGGTTTCTCTATTTCTTACTGCATGCTACACTACACTGGTACTTGGTGTAATAAAAAAAGGTCTTACACTTTAAAACCTTAAATGGTGAGGCAGATGGGTCGAGACTTAAATTAGATAGAATATATGGGTTTGGATCCAGCTGCTGCAGCAAAGGATTTGTGTAAGCTCCAGTCTGTGTTTTTATTATTAGTTTGCTAAAAAACCACAAAACCCTCGTTGATTGGATTTTTCAAAAAAAAAAATAACAATGCCGCATTTGTTTCGTTATCACTGCATTTGGACATGTATTGCGTGACATTTAGTGATTCAATAATGTAAATATATTACTGGTACAATATTCTATTTGCATTAAAAAATGTCTTATGTACCTTCATGTCCTCCTTTCAATGTTTTTTTTTCAAATAGACATGTCAGTCTAGTTCTTTATCTCCAAGATTTTTTTTTCGGTGCAGTACTGGTAAAATATGGATGTAAATGAAGCGGTCTGCATTAATAATAAGTAACTCTGACACAGATTACCATACCACATCCCATTATTTTTGTCTTGCATGTAATCTATGATTTTTTCTTTGCATGCATTCTTAAAATGCACATATATAACGTTGGAATTGCTCTCTACTTCAGATTATACTACGCTGCACTCTCTACTTCTCTGTCGCTGTGAAATGAGCAGATTTATTTCTTGTTTACAAATGAGCAAATTGAAATGGAGCAAAATCCAACAGAGTGAGTAAGTGAGCAAACGCAATAAAAAGATGGTTGTGTGCAGACGTAAAATATGGGTGGATATAAATAAATAAACAAACAAAATGATAGATTTGCGCTATAGATAAGCTTCTTTAATCCACTATTTAACCAACTGCATCTTTGTACACTGGTCTTTTTCGTGTTTATTTTAACAAAACGAGGATTGTTATACTTTACATCAATGCCGAGATCTTTGTGTGTGGCTTCCTTTGACTTTTTTGTAAATAAGAAAATGCTTTTATTATCTCATATCTACCAACACGTATATTTCCAAACAATCTTTTTGTCCTTTGTCATCGTTGTTCTTAATGGGCTTTTCTTCTCGTTCTTTCATATTATAATTCACCTGGAGAAATGTTACGATTCTCTCCTGCTTCAAATCAGGTCGCTTGTTTCTCTGCATTTTTCATGACTATCTCTACACACGCAAGCATCTTTATTCGGATTTGCACCTACGGGGATCTCGCAATTTTCTGCTTTAGTTTTAGTACATCTGTTCTTTTGAAAATATTACAATATGACACGAAGACACGACTCAGCTCCAATAAAGCTATGGAAGCTCCAATTTTTCTTTTGCTTTATTTGCATCATTTTTTGTACATTTATGTGCGCATATATTTATGTAGATCACGTTATTTTATGTCTTTATCATCAAGAAGAGCTGTCATAAAAATGATCATATTCTACTCCCAGCTACAGATGTATTTTTTAGTTTTTATTGCTGAAAACAACACTATCATTCAATACGTGATGTAATCATGAAGTTTATGTCTTTGCTCTCCTATATTCATAGCTTATTCCTCCAGCCAGATTTGTTGCATGAAATGTTGGAAAACAAGCACGATGAAAATTCATGGAAGCAAGCGTATAAATTATCTATCTGCACAGTAGGAACCACACATTATCTCGTTTGTAAGTGAGCGTAGGTGTATGACGTTTATGTCGATAAAGGCAAATTCAAAGAGAAATGATAAGAGTTGAAAGAAACTGAAGCGACGAAAGACGCGTTTGTCTTTGATGATGGTGATTAGATAAGGACAGAGATACGATACTCGAGAGTGGAAAAATAATGATAAGCACACAAAACAAGTATGAAGTACACTTCACAAAATAGAACGAAGGCAATATTATATCTATGTAATTTAAAATGGAAATACGAGCTAGATAATATGTATACAGATATTTTATAAGTTTTCTTTCAGTGAAAGATAGATGTGGAACATGTAGTTGAAAAAGTTATGTTTTTGTGCACTCTATTCCCCATAAAATGTGCATTTATTTCTTCTGTTTTGTTTGAACTTTGTTCTCAACTTCTTTTCATCTCAAAATCTTTTTCATGTCCTACTCAATTTCTTTTTCTTGTTGTTGTGTACGCGAACAGATATTCTTTTTTATATAATATTTTGGGTCGTTTGTTGGTTGGTATTCAATTTGAAGAGCGGCAATGGGATGACAGTATAAAAATGGATGAATTTTGGATGCTCGTACTATCTATGTACCTATAACAAATACATCAATTTTTCACAGATGCAGACAGTCACAACGATGTCACAACAAAACATATTTTCACCACTTCAGCTTCAATTTCTCAAAGTAAATCATTGTGTCATCATCCGTCACACCAAAAAAACTTGTCTCCTTTTTTTCTCGATATGGAACCGCAGATACTAACGTTTAAGATACATACAAGGTACTCACTACTTTTATTCCTATTTACCACTACTAGTAAAAAGGAAGACAATGACACAAATTGCACTCGTTGTTGAGAGAGACGTGCTACTGGAAAACGAATTCGGCGTTTTTATGGATGTATCTTGGTTTCATCTCTGTCAACTTGTTACCGTCATGTCCTTCTCATTTCCACTCCAGTTTTCCTAGTGTAGTTGTCTCTGGAGAGAGATTTTGCTTGAGACTATTATACCTTCTGCCGGTAATGTGTACAAAGCATATAGAGCCATGTAGAAAAATAAGCACAACTTGTATTTTTACGATGTGTGATGTGTGAATGGAAATACGGCTCGTCGGAGCGGCACATATATTGTGGTAAAGCCATGTTGTATGCAATCCTAAATAAAAGCTACTCTAGCTCAGGATATTACAAGATACATGGAATATGTCCACTCCAATTTCTTTTAATATATAAGAATGGACCGATGAACAAAAACACTCGTTTCTGTTCTTTCTCCAGAAAAAAATGTCAGATATTGTCGGGCGTAACAGACAAGCAAAATTAGACACTATGAGTTCCGCTTTGCGGAAAATTATAAACATTTTAAAAATAATTCTAGATCAGCATAACGTCATTTATTTTACTGTGTGTGCATACATCTTTAAAAGCTTATCTTACTTCGTCTCCAGTGCGGCAAAAAGGAAAGTAACCGCAAAGTGAACTGACAGACGGACGACTCATCGTCAGACACAGCCCAAAATTACCGGCAAGCTCTTTTGATCATTGACCAGCATCCTCTTTTCGTTGGCTTATACTAATGAAACTTGTGTTTATAAGAAGCCGTCTGTGAAAGCAGGAAGATGAGTATGCAAGCATATGGGTTATGTTATGATAAATATGCACATTTTTTTACTGTTTTGCCTACAATTCTAAATCCTAAATAAATAACGTCCTTTCAATTTTCACAACCAAATAAAATCCTGGCTCGTAGACTCTTTCTGTGTAGCACATTTTTTTGTATCTGTATCCCTTAACGAGCATCCAGGGTTTGAAAAAATAGGCAAAACCAAATATGTATTTTATTTAAATGATACAAAAGAATCTCGTTTTGTTGACTCTGGCTGGAGTGAATTTCGTATAGTTCATGGTCGACTCAGTTGACTGATTTTTTTAGAAAAAAAAAGAGAGAGACTCTCGGTATGATGAATCCTTGGATTCCAATTTAATCTGGCTCAATTTAGTCTCTACAAACCAGAGCTTCCATCATAAATGTAGAATTCAAGCAACAGTGTCAAATTAAATTAATAAGCAGATACATTATGCTCATTGCTCATCATTCTTTGGGTTGTATGAAAACTTGCTTGCAAATGAAGCTTATTCCAAAGTGAATTATATTTTGGTTGGAACAGCTCCTCGTGTAGCGCCAATGTCGTGTAATGATACCATACCATACTATACACACGAAACGAATGAAAATGTTCCTGCTCTACGATTTGCAAAACGCTGTGAAGCAAGGCTTAATGTTGTAAACGTATGCCAAGAAAGCGAAAGAGGTTCACACACCATCTGCAAACATGCATGAACATTACAGTTTTCAAGTCTTGAATAGCATGTAGTGGAATATGCATCTTACAAGATTCGTCAAGTGACGAAGAAAATAGCATCCAAGTGTATGGGAAGGTGGATTCAAACGGTTTTATTATGACATAACATGACAGCTTGGAAAATATCAACATCATCCTCATAAAACTTGCCAATAACCATGAAACCTTTTAGCATCAAATTATGAAAAATGCCACGTAAATACTACCAAGAGCACTTATTTTTGCAAACGATCCTCACGGGAAAGCGTTTATGATATGATAGCTGGATTTTACTAATTTCGCGCTTACTTGCACTGGCCGCTCTTCTACTTAAAATAGCATCGTCAATCACTACT
>JAQIXW010001421.1:0-19522 GCA_034700685.1 Willowsia buskii | reverse complement strand
GTCACGGGCGCAAATGGTCTTGGGCGCAGAATTACCGGGGGGCGCAAATGTGTTGGGGCGCTAATCGCCGGTTACCAGAATATCAATTCGTAAAGTAAAAGCATCAGCATCATCAACGGATCCTCCATCAGGCAGTACAATATTTTTTCCTTGTACACATTAAAAGCTTGAGGCTTAAAGCCATACAAAAAGGATCAACCATCAACTGAAAAGTCTCACAAAAACTCAACCAAAAAACTCACCCTCTCTCGTCAATACATTTTTTACGCTAACTTGCTCAAATGCATCCGTGTGTACATGTATTGGTTGGTTCAAGTAAAATATATTGGACATATAAGCCTAATATATGAGCCAACACCGCCACCACCATCACCAATTTCTAAATAACATAGCGTTGTTTGTTGCTTTAGCTCTAGTAGCAACATCCCCACAAAAAACCTCAATGTGCTCATATGTCGTTACACTTAAGTTGAAGAATCATGCATCTACTATTTAGTCAGCATAGATAATGCAGCAAACATTGTTTCTGCTCTGTTGTATTCACACAGCACAACACACATTGGTAATTTGGACGTGTGTAGATAACTTTACCTTTCTTTCAACTTTATCAGAACATGAGGAATGAAAGGCAGAGCAAAGCTGAACAAAAAATTTAAGAGATCCTCACTGACAATGGGAGAGAGCCTCTCTGCATTACTTTTTGAAATTTTGCTCCTATCTGTGCTTGTCTCTCCGTGGATTCGTATTGTTGTGCCGTGCAGCACTATCTCTTAGCAGAGATTCTCAAATGAACGTACCTATATGCATAAATACATAGGTACAACATCAGGAATACAAGCATAACCAAAATGTCGTATTACAACAGGCTCCTCAAGAAACCAAACTGGCAAGTATGCAAGCGTGTAGGAGATGCGATGGTTAAAATGAGGATGAGAGTAATGCCGATAATGCTGATGCAATTTGACTGCTTGTTTTTGTTCAAGATTCCAGTTTTCTTGAACACAATGCACAATACCCCATCTGTCTTTTCTTTCAATCTTTTCTACTTATCGTTCTCCCATTCTTCGTACTTTATTCCATTTTCTTCAAAGATCCCCACTGAACTTCAATGGAATTTGTACATAGATTTTCTTGTTGTTTGTATCTTTTAGACTTGTGTATGTCTGTAGCTGTAGATGTATAATATGTTGTGCTCTAGTATAAGATGTGTTTTTTTTTCTTGCATGTATATGGTTTCAGCAGCAAAGCAATCTGATAGCAACGGAATGATGTTTGAAGGAAAGGTGTTTTGTACAGAGGAGAATTCATGCATCGCTCATTTCTTCGTCTTGAAAGGTACAACAGCATCCCTTGACGTGTATATGATTTCGTTATCCTTCTCATGACGCTAGACAAAAACGGACAGTGACAGCCAGTCAAACTTCATGAAAACCCAAAGATGTACGTAGGTATATACTTACAACACAGTCAGCTAACAAATATTTTATTGCTGTAAATTATGCATGCGGGAATATACAATGTTTGTAATAAACACATTGTATATCTGCGTATACTTCATGCAGCTACTCATCGTCAGTATATAATGTAGATTTTAAAAACTCATTCTGCGTCTCCAATATCCAAAGACATGGCTAATGCACTGGTGCACCTAGGCATTCGAAAGGGACTCTGAAGAAAACATTTCGACTGTCTGCAACATAGTCAGAAAAAGAGTGCCATAATCTCAAGTGCATAACATTTCCAGATCAGGAAGAAGGCACAATATGTGTGCATGCAACACGCTTTTATCTCTGAAAATGCACTCTCATGATATTTGATGCAAAGTATGCATTATTTTGGTTATATGTTATGCAAAGACGATAAAGACTTTACGAACAAGAATGGCAAGGGAAGACACTGAAAATGCTCAACAAGTAATATGAGAAGCAGATCGACTTGTAGGATTTTCTTCTGCAAAACAAAGTTGTTTTATACACATGTGTGCGTATGAACACTGAATATAGCAATGAGTGGGCACATCAATATTCTTACATATTTATAAGTATACATAAATGTGCTCGCTTACATTCCCATAAATCACAACTAATATGCACATTGTATTATTAGTATGACTTGATAATGGAATTGCAATTTTCTCTCTTTACGGACAAGCATTTCGAATGCCAACGAAACCATTATAACTTACTTAATGCGCCCCAACAGCATTAACACACATCAGATCGTAAGTTGGTAATATAAATCAAATGAAATGATAATATGCTAATTTTGCATATTATAGACCCATACTAAAGTACACACACCGACCATGAGCCGAGTCTACACCGTCTCTTTACAAGGATATTTTCAAAGTATTCAAGAATGAACAATGTTGTTGTCTGTCCTACTAAGACTGTTGCTACAAAAAACTTACGTTAGAAGAAAAAGGCAAGCAGTATCACCATCGGCAACAACCACCGACCAACCTCTTAAACCAAAAGTAACCGCTGCCATCACCTCAAAAACACAAAAACGGACATCACATACAACGTGATGATGACTATACGATCAACTTTACATGGTCCTTTGTAGCAAACTTTTGTTTTGAAGGTACTGCAAAGCTCTAATATCTTATTTTTGTGAAAAGTTGCCCTTTTTTGTAATTGCAATGTGCCTATGAGGGTGCGACATTACCATGCCGAATTACTTATACATATTATTGGAGTTAAACAATTGTTTTCATTTTTGTTGAGAAGTACGCAAAAGAACAAAACTTCGGGTTGCATACCTAGTTTTTTTTGTACATGTTTGACTCTTAATATACTCCCACATGCCGCAGCCCCCATCTTACGACATGTCATAATAGTAAACTATTTCAACACCATGAGTTAACTGAGAGCGTTGCGCATTGAATGCTCTTTAGCTATGCGAGACTCTTCTCTAATGATAGCAGTTCATTATCAAAGGATCTGTGTTTTTGGCAGATTATATCATCTCCGTAGCTGACTTGATAATACCAATAAATTGTAACTATATAGATAGACGCACACCTAGTCCGAGTAAAGCTCGAACAATACGACAACCTTTGCTCTTCCGTGTTTGAAATTCTTCTTAAATGAGAGAAATATATGAAGTGAGAAAGAAGTCCGCCCCTTTTTTTACAGAAATTCCTGAATCATGCAACAACGCATCATATATGTAAGCTTTCCACTTGACTATAAATGGTTTGAATAATTTCTGAATACATTTCTCCCGTCTCTGCATCTGCAAACTATGTACCCATGTCCAAAATGTACTGCACTTTTAAGATCACTTTTCCGCCTGAAATAAGCGGTGTCTTAACGTGTCATTATAAATTCTAAATGACTTGTAAATGATTGTGCCTGCGGAGTTGTGACTACTTTTTAAAAAAGAAAAGAAGTTGAGTAGTTATTTATGATCGAATATTGCCATTTTCAGCCCTACAGGCGAATGAAAAGCTGAAAAAATGCATGCACAGAAATTGAGAGAATGCTCTTTGTCCAAACAAGAGAGATTTCATCGTTTTTTTTTCTTCAGAAAAAATCTGATCGGTTTATCGCAAATAAAATTAATTACCGCAAAGCCCAAGAGATTGAAATCTTCCATGAAGACAGCAACTTTACTGAAAACGCAACTTGTTTTGAAGCACTATCAAGTCAACATTCTGTAAAGATATTTAATCAAGACAAGTGTGGAATGGCATTGGTAATAATTTATCATATTGTTCTTAGTTTTATAATACCGACAACTAATCATGCACAGTGAACTTGAATCCTAATGAAGAGGTACAATACTATACCTCTTACTTGCTTGCTCTAATCAGAAATGCTCATAACCATTTTTATTCATATAAGAGCCTTAACTTGCTTTGCTTTCGCTGTGCAGTAGTGAGACTTGCAGATGCATAATAATATTATGTGCGTTGTGTACTCTTGAAGCAGATCATACTAGCACAGTCCCATTCTCATCTTGCATTTTACCTATTGATAAACTAAATGTCCATTATGGTATTTCTTATATAGGGGGCGGCTGTCTGCAATGGGGTAATATTATTAATGTTTGTTGCGCCTTTCAAAAATCCCTTTACTTTTCTTTTTCTGAACTCGGGGCGATGTAATAAATAATTTTTACTCGTACACACCTTCTTTTCTCTCCACTTTTCACGTATTGTGCTTGCCAAGAGAATAATACAGCCTCCTGTCTCAGTATCGCTGCGCTGTACAGGTTTGTCATAGACAAATGTGCATGTATACTCAATTCTGTACTGATATTTTTATAAAGGTAAACTGACTTGCTATAAAGAGGGGAGCTACATGAGCTGAAATGGCATCTCAAGAGACATCAAATAAAAACTGTTTAAAGCACCTGAATTTGCTCCAAGTGAGCCATAAGTAACTGGGCTTAATTTATTTGCTTATCGAGAGCGAATTAAAGTCCGGCTAAAGTGTAACACCAAATGCAATAAAATATTATAGTTGTATGCTCATATGTTTTAATGCTTTAGGAATATTACTCTTTTTTTGCTGTAATAACTTTGACTTTTATGTTGCATGTGTTATGTGTTTAGTACTAGCTCTCTTGGTGTACGACAGACACGTACATATATCATGTGGGTATGACATATTTGAAAAAATATTTTTGTCAGAGAACACAATTATTTTGAATACAACTTTGATGGACGATTTACGTATATTATACGTTTAAGGGATATTATCAACAACTAGCAAACTTCATACATTGATCCAGTAAGCAAATAAGTTTATATTAATTCCGTTTTCATCATTAATAATTCGCAATGCAACTAACCGCAAAAGTGCACTTTGAGCTAACCTCAATTTACTCAAATTTTTCATCCCTCCTCACTAATATCGCACTGTTTTTGAAGACGGCAAAAAGTGTTTCAAGACTTTCAAGGAAGGAAGTGAGCTTACATCTAGGAGATAAAATTCTTACTCATATTTCCTTTCGTTGACCAACTACTACCAAAGTACATGATTTTATGGCCGCTTACACCACCACCGTCTCGTCACTCTCGTAGTTTTATCAGCAATATTCACAATTGCTGTGTTGTAGGACCATTTCATAAAATACAACATGTTTGGATGAAAATCCTCAACAACAACAACCTGTGTAATGTTAAGACTATTATATTTTTCTATTGTATTTTGTGCATGCATGAACTGTATCTGTCGAGAGCGAGTGAAAAAAAGCAACTCAAATAAAACCGGGGCACATTATAAGTTATGAAAGAAAGGCTGGTTTTTATGAAGAAGCATGAGAACAGGCAAAGTAATATCAACGCAAAGTGACGACGATAATAGTGGTGGTGTTGCTGGTGTGTGTAACGCCAGCAATGTTTTAGTCACTGGTCCAAACTTTATTATTATTATATCACGAACATGAGCCACGAAACAAAACAAAGTATAAGACGGAGATGAACACGAACGGGAATTAGAGAGAAGTAGAATAAAAAAAGGGATGATGATGATGACGATGGTGGTGAAAAAGAAGATGATGATGAAGAAGAAGAGAGGTATTTAATTCTATTTCACTGTCCGCAGGGCCAGTTGTTGGAAATCTAATGGTGAGGAAGGGATGAAAAAACCATTGCATTGGTTACTTGTTTCGCCTGCTCCTCGTCATTACTCCACAGCCCGTGAAGATACCAGACATTGTTCGTTAGATTTGATAGGGAGTAAACGATGCATCTTTCCCTCGAGCAGGATTTTTAGCTGGATATATTATACACACGAGGAGAATTCAATGGAAATTGTGTTGCTTTATAATTATATACCTTTGGTGAGCACTATATACACCTTATAACAAACATTCATGCCTTTTTGTACATACATATAACCTGAATTGAAGCAGTTTGTACACGTACACCATATTATACTTATTACGAACGTTTTCACGTAGGTATATATGTCTTTATTTTATGAAGAAAAAATATCATACACGAAAGACAAATGCATTTTGGGTTTAAACATTCCTTACTTTCGTGATACTCTTTCCTTTTATATCAGTTTCTGCATTATTCACATAACTTTTTTTTGGGAGACGGTGATGACGATTGACCACCTTCTCCACATCATGTAGTGTAAGCCCTATGCTGTTTCTTTTTTGTGCTCTATATGTCATGGAGAGGTAATGTACTTGCATTGCATATAGCGTGGAGCACAGAGAAATGAAAAACGAACCTTTTTCTATGGTAACTTTTGGATATTCTGAGGGTCACACAAAAAAACTCCAGTCATCCGGCCCTTCACGTACGTATGTTGTAGTATGAGCAGGATGATGATTGCGGGGGGTGAACCACTGTGTATTCAACAATATGCGCATTTGGGGATAATTTGGAACACCATTTCATTCAACGACTGAGCTATAGTGTATCCCGACCTTTTTTCTCTCGTTTTTACTGTAGTCTACTCATTTGATACAAAAAATATGGAATAGAAGTGGAAAATATTATGTTGCAACCATTTAGAGAGCTATCAAGCTGAAGGGCATAATGGTAATGCGTTTTATAATAAAGAAAAATAGTTATCATTTCGGTTGCTCATTGAAGCTTTAATGCGAGATTCGAATTGTATTATTTCTTGAATCAATACACACCGAATTGAGATTTTTTGTTTGAATGTCGCATACAGACGCTTCGCCTTATATACACAAGTATGTATGTACATATATTATTATTACCCACTACCATTTTATATTTTAGTTTACAATCGCAATTGTTATTTGAAATTGGTTTTGAAGATGGTTCCCAGAGGAGAGAATAAATCATTGGAAAATGAAAGCATATTGACATGATATCCTCCTGGACTTTTATCCTAGGGTTGAATCAAAAATACTTTGCTGATTTATTAAAGTTAATGATAAAAATTTGAACTAAAAAAATGACTTTGGTAAATGGATCAGGTATGGGAATATCAACATTAATTCAGGCATTTAATGTTTTATTATGACCGGCAAGTATAGCACAGACTTTACAATTGCTGGTGTAAATTTGTATGTACATTGTGATGGCTAGATAGAATTTAGTTTTAGTGAAACGTTTAGGCATGCAGAGGGTAAGAAACACATGTAAAGAATATAAACAATATATGACATACATACATGTAGTAAAGCACAGACAAATGCTGGCTTTGATTTTCATTTTAGCATGAAAAGAAAGTTACTAGATGCAAAAGCAAAACTGTTACGCGTTCTTTAATAAAGAGCTCGTTCATCATCGTGAATTGATGTGGACGCAATGTGTGTAAGGAAAGTCTCTATTTCTGTGACGGATGAAACTAGATATTTTTAGACTGAAGCAAAAATGTGGGCACTATATTATGTGATGAAGGGTCGGTGGTTGATGGCCTTCTGCGGTTCCTCCACTACACACATACACAATGTATGGTTGCCTGCCACTCGACACTTGAGGAACATGTGGGTAGGAGGTCAGTGGTTCCTTAAAGAGACGTCTTCCATTTTTTCTATTTATATTTTTATGCATCACAAAATTTGAAGACATACTGTCACTTTAATGTTTCTTTACAGAAATGAAACTTCCCCTTTCACTCCACTGAGCAAGCCACAAAGGATCCCATTTTTAAAGGCTTTCATGAAACGTCCACGCAAACACATTCTCGTTCACTTACATTTGTAAATTGAATTCTCCAGCAGCCCGTATCCGTATTGCTCCAAAAACACGAACGGATGTTTATCGGAATGGAATAGAAGAATCCTGGAGTGATATTGAACATTTCGAAATACATGCGTCCATTGTAAAGGTTCCTCTGGTGATGCTGATGGTAATGATGAAACTGAATACGCAAGGCACACCAGGTACAAAAAAGAAGTTGGTGGTAAATAAGAATGAGCGAAATGAACAAAACTTTTTTGTGCACTTGAAAGAAGCCATCATAACTCATCAAGGTCTACTATTAGCTTTGGAAACATGTGCCTGATGCCAGTGGCCAACAATAAATATTTGTACATACTCTGAAAATATCAGATATTATTTCCAAGTACAATATAGCACACACAAATAAATACATTTAAAAGTATCAATATGCCTATTAAAGAAATAGAAAAAATAGAAAATCACCCGAGATTGTGATAAAAATAATTTTATTTCAAATAGATATTATATGATCACGACCGACTTTATACTTGTGTGCGTGTGTATTTAAAGCAGTAACATTAATGCAACCCTATTCCACTTTGTTCCTAAGAAATATTGTACAATATCTCTGTAATATTTCATCCAGCTGACAATTACCATTCTAGTACAAAATCAAGAGAGAAATTCTTTCATTTAAATGAGGAGGAACGAAGGCACTATTGTAGATTTTTCTAAAGCTTTGTATTTTATTATCGAGGAAAAATGCACGACTCCGATTTCTATGAAATGCATTATATTACGTGCACACAACATATAGCACAAGCTGCATGTATTCATTCACTCAACTCTGCACAATAAAAATCTATTGTAGCACCGTATAAAGGCATTGTTGTCTTCATATAGAAACCAGCAAGTATTTATTTAATGACACTATTAGGCTTTCCGGGTTGCTCCTTTCAAAAAATATTTTATGAAATGACTATCTTCCTTTCCCATCTTCAACCTTGTCATCACACTACAAAAAAGTTATGGTCATGACGAAGACTGTGAATGAGCACGATCACACACCATTCTTTTGACTGAAGGTGTTTTCATTTCAACATTTCAAGAGTAAAAACCTAATAATAATAAAAACAATAATAACAATAATGTCGTATTCACTTTGTCCGTCAAGTAAATAAGATGAAGATGGACAGCGTATCAAATAAGAAGAGGTAAAATTCATAGCAAATCTTAAAGTGTAACAATGGCTTGCATTATAATTTTACGACAAGGCAATTTTTATTAACATTTGAGCTGAGCTCAAATTGCCCGATATGAGAATGATGGTCGTGACGACAGGAAAAAGTCAAATTTTTATACTAAAACTCGCCATATTTCACCGCAGGAGCAGACACACCGAGTATTCTTTAATGTAACATCAAGAGAAAAGAAATGACGAATGAGACACATAAAACCCAGCATGGACTTCATTGTTCTGAGAAATGTAAAAAATGTGAATAAAAACCCCTAGCGGATGATGTTCCTGCTCTGTGGTGTTGCTCACAGAGATGATGTAATCTGAAGCAGGAAGGAAAAGGTAAAAACCAGCAGGTAAACTATATGAGCATAAAGTACGTACGTTACATTTCTTTACAATGGAATTTCGTTCGCAATGTCAAAGGCATCCTAGTATTAAATTGTTATAAAACTCTTTTCTATTCAACTTTGTTATTCCCATTAAATCATAAGTTATTTACTGTCCATCAGGATAAGGGATTCATTTCATGACGGGCACATAATATTAAAAGAAATCGTGGACAAATTTTGTAAATGAATGAGCTATTGTGTAGATGTGTAAAACTGGCGTTGAAAGCCTAAATTGCGCCATTTGATTTAAAGGAACTACCGACGACGACAAGGTTGCCTTCTTTAATTACTGTATTCTTCGATTCTTCCCTGCTCTCTCTCTCTCTCTCTACTTCATTTTGTGGACTCGTACTAAAAGTAGCCTTCTGTTGTTTCTTGTTGGCTTGATGGTACAAAAACGCGAGGTGTAGAATTGCCAATATATCATTTGCTTTACACATATTTGATTTTTACCTACGGTGAACGAAAGGGTTGCATATTTCCAACAAGAAGGGTGACCAGTTTACTTCTTGTGTCGGCTTTTCCCCTTGTCGTTATTTGTTGCTAATATACGTCATAAAATAATGGATGCCTCGTTCAGTAATTGTAATAAACCATTGCAATGTTTTACATTAATAGTATACAGGACAAGTTAAGTCGACGGAGCAACGTCGTTGCACCAGTAACAACACAGGGAGTAATAATATACATGCTCATGCAAGAATCCCTTTTTATTCGGTAAAGTATTTTTGAGCCAATAATAATAATATGTGTAAACTAAACAACGTCAGCTTTATGGAACAATATAAAGCGAGTGAAGCTGAGTGTCCATAATAATAAAAGTTGAATTTGGACAGCGGAGCAGCTCCAAAATCTTCATGTATGTGCAAGTGCATACAAAGTAAACTTATGCATGTATGTGTATGCTTTTAATCTAACAAAAATGCATTGTATTATGTTGGTGCAGCGTATCTGAAGTTGAGATTCTGAGCTGAAGTCATAAATAAAGAAGTATATACACCAACAATAAGTCAGTTATAATGGGTCACTCCATGCATTCCATTGCACTTTCGTTGCAGTCCAAGCATAGAATACGGTGTAGAATATTACGTATATTTAAAAGTGGTAATGGTGTACCTACCCGTACCGTACCTACCAAGCTACCCATCCATCATCTATTTCATCTTTTCAGCTTAACAATAAAAGCTGCTCCTAAGCTCTTTTCCCCTTCTCCTCTCTAGTCATCTTCGTCGTGCTAGCACAGTCTTGTCTCAAGTATGCAACATGGTCAAAGCAAAAACATGCAACAAGAAGATGAGCAAGAAAACTAAAAACGAAGACGACGACGGCACGGCACGGCGCATCTTGCCCAAGAAGAAGAAGAGTGAGTGGTGGTGGAGCTCTCTCAAGTGAAATAAGTCCGATGCCGATGATTAGATTACAGCACAAATATTATCCATATACTCACCTTAGAATTTTAAAACAATTTATATAACCTATTAGGCTTTTAAAACCATAAAAGAGCTTATACAACCACATCCTCTCTTTTTAGAGAATTAGGTATATTACTATGTACATGAACAACTCTACATCTTTTGTGGATGTTGCATAAAAATGGAGTAACTATACAGAATTCAAATGGGTAAAACAAGAATTTGTCTCCCGTAAAAGTAGTATTGTACACACATATGAAAACTTGCTAAAGATTTGTACAACTAATATTGTTCATCACCATGAATACCATGACCGTCAACGTACCTACTAGGATTACTCCCCTGCTTCAAAACCTGGCCAAAGTACCATGTCGTCCACTGCACCGTAAAATATCCTTTCCTTCTCAAGTCTCCACGCAACGTACAAACTGCTCGAGTATTTTAAAAAGGATTTTTACCTTCTGTCGAAAAAAAACAGTCAACATGAACACAGATGGACTCACAAATCACAAACATGGAGTTTTAAGTTATGAACATTTTCAAATGTCTTGACTTCAAGCTTTCAAGATTCATTCGCTTGTCCAGAGCACTCTATATCTTTGGTTTTGTCAAAAATATTCAGAGTAATTACAATGGTTCGTATTTTTGTAAAATCATAATGCATAAAGTGTATACACAGGTATGAGGATACTAGTATTACTAACAACATGAGCGATGTAAAATAACGATGACAATTATCAAATATGAAAGGAGAAAAGAGAAACTGTTGCTCCTTTTTATGGATTTTATTGTGCTCATATTCCATTGATAAGTCCGTCTTTATCACGGTATTTATACCTGGAAAGGGAAAAGCGTAAGTGTTTTGAAATGAAGGATTTGCAGATAAGCAAAATGAGGCAAGAAATGCTGCTGGAAAAATGGAGTGAAGTAATTGAAAGCAGTGCAATAAAATTTATGCTACTTTTTAAATACGCTTTTTATCTATGTCTACAATTCCTGCTATTAACCACCTTGTCTCCTGTTCTCTCTCTATTTTACTTGCTCACTTTGTAAATCTAAATGATATTATGCCACATTATTAATAAACTCCATTATTATGCCCGAACTCTTAGTTTAAAGACTTCTTGATGTGCTGCTTGTGTTTCTACACTATTTTAGGTTTTTTCAACTGACAACTAGACTTATTGTGAAGCCGTGCGTGGTGATGATGAGATGTAATAATTTTAATGCATGCGAAAATATTACATTTCCAGTTATTAAGCAAATGTTTTATTTCATTTTTTATCAATTGCGATAGAGTGACTATAAGTGCGAAAGGTGGTTGAATGCCAGTTTTATCATAAAAAAAGTAAGATATTACCATTTCACATTTTGGTTTATTAGCACCAGCAGCATTTACATTTTGGAGAAGTTAAAATAATATTAAGAAGTGTGAGCCCATTACATTATTATGCAATAGCAGGAGAAGATGCTTCATTTGAATCATAATAACATTTTCATACGTTTTAAGGAAGTTACTCCCATACATTTTAAAAGTTATCAAGAGGAGCAGACGACAAGTAATATAAAAGCCAGAGTTTCAAAAATGGTCATTTTATACACTTCTTATTTATTGTGGCTCTCCACATCTACAACTCTTCGGCTACCGTGATTCTTTGCAAAGAGAGAAGACAAAAGGCAGACGAACATTCGAAATCGAGATAATACGTATACATGTAGGTATGCAGATTCACCAATTCGTCTCACAGTCACACTTCAATATATAATGCACATTATCTAACAATATTTTATGTTTTTATGTATGTATGAGTTAGTGCCTGTGTGTGCGATTGTAAAAGGATTTCTGACGATGATGGCAGACAAGAAGAAGAGCAACTACTTTTTTTACTACTACAATCCAAACCGAAAGCTTCATTGCTTGCTACTCGATCTGCCGTTGAGCACCAGCGACTGGATTTTTGATGGGTTTGATGAGAAATGTTTGAGAGCACCAGTTTGACGGAAAATAAAAGGAAAAGAAAAAAAAGATTACCAACAGCAAGTTGGTTCAGTCAGTGAGTCCAAAAAAGTTTTTAGTTCAAGTTTAAGTGCATCCCATAAAACTTGATAAAACATTCATAACATGGCAATAATAATATATGTAATGGCACTAGTACATGGAAAAAATGCATGAGAGACCAGAGAGCAAGCAAGCAAGAAGAAGAAGAATCAAAAGAAGTGAAAACCCCAAGAAAGAATTCTGCTCTTTTGCTCGCCGTTGCTGTAATGCCAATAATCACAGTGACCTTAGCAAACACAAGTAAATGCACTGTAAAAAAAGGCAAGTGACTGTGAATTGTATGCATGCGTCTATATAGTAATAATAATGTACCAATAATATATATGAGTGTGTAGCATTGCCGCTTCTTCTCGCTCTCTTTCATTCTTGTTGTTGTCCATGTCCAACCAGTATTAAATAACTTGCCATATTGCTTGTATATTATTGAAGAAGTTGTATTATTAAAAAAGTGAACAAAGTTTTCATTCCCCAGAGGAGAGTCGAGAAGAGAGAGAGATTTTTTATTGGGGAGAAGTGTATTGCTCCGGGTGGTTTTCCTTCAAGTATCATTATTTAAGTGTAGTGGACAACTTTCTTGCCTTTTGCTCAAGTTGCTTGCTTACCTGTTATTCTTCATTGTAACAAACAACTTACCAGCTGGCTTTATTCTTTTTATATAACGTAATAATATTATGCATATCTATCTCTCTCTCTCTCTCGTCCTTTTTTATCCGCATAATAAATATCGTGCACAGTGATATCTACGTGTACACATAAGGCATGAAATGGAAACTCCTCAGCAGCCTTACCTTACGACGAAGACAAGCAAATGCCGAGGAAATAATATGCACTATTTTTTAATACAACGACGAATTCTGAATATATCAGCTCTCCTGTGACTGGATGGATGCATGTTTGCATGCAATCAAGCAAGAATTCTTGGCCAGCAATAGCAGTTTTTTCAGAGTCCTTTATTCAAGAAAGGAACAGGTATAACATTAACAGATACCTGTGGAAGAATAATATGAGGAAAAAACATAATATTATTATATAGGCACATTTGATTCTTTTATTTTATAAAAGCACATCATATAATGTAATATAACCTTTACCTCCTTCGTATTTTTCTTCATTGTTTTTTTTCTCTCACTCTCTGGCAAACTTTTATTCAAGAGGGCCAACAACAACAGAATAATATTATGGATGGAGTGTCATGTTTTCTGGCAGGTTTGCATGTATGTAAACTCCCTAAACTTGTCTGTGTTTACTTGCTCACACCTTTCTAAGGTTTTTTAATTTGCCGATAATATAAAATAATATACTCGTGAATACGAACCTCCTTTCATGCTTCTCTCTCTCTCTCTCACTTTTTTTTCATTTCTATCTTGCATGACTTAATATTATACACTTACTCACCACACCAACAACCACCACCACTATCTTATGCATTCAGTCAGTAAGTCAATTTCATTATTCCCTTATTCGCTTTTACCTCTCAACTTATGTCTTATTGTAATTTTGCCCGAATACATCATCGTCAAAAAATTCTAGTGCAGTGGAAAGGAATATAAATACAAGTCAGAGAGCCAGTGAAAGAGAGAGAGAGAGAAACAGAGGGAGTAGAAGAGCGATACAGTGTAAGAGGCGAGTAGCCACCTTCTTTATTTTTTCCCCTTACAAAGTTACAATCAGTATATGCATTATTCCTTGTAAAATTATCTCATTATTGTTGGCGGTGTCTTGTTTTATGTTTTAGATACAACACCAGCAACATGTCTGAAAAAGTCGACTCACGACGAGGAAGAAGAGCATGATGCTGGTGGAGAAGAAGAAGAAGACGACGATGATGATGATGATGACCACTACCGCTTTGCTCTTTCAAACCATCATTAATGAATATTAGAACTGGTAGCTGAGAATGAACGAGCACCTCTCATATTATCAGCAGCAGGAGCAGCAAAAGAGGAGCAGGTCTTATTCGTTTTTGACTGGAATCACCAATCGACATCATTGAAACTGAAGGAATGAACGGAAGATGGGCATTTTCTCTGAATTTTCTCACGGCTCTTCCCATGCAGCTTTGTTTAAAGGAATATTATACCTGTGAAAGGAAGACTACAAAGGGAAAAGAGAAAAAACTTTTTTTTTGTGAAAAAATGTTATTATTGCATATTCGATAAATATTCAACTCCATATAATATTCTCTTTGTATACTTGAGATATACACATACGCCCTAATCTTTTGGCGGTGGTGGTATCCCCAACACCTTTCAAATAGAATCTTAACGCCTGGACATACCTCTTCTTCACAAGCTATATATCATCATCATAAGCCCATACAAGAATGCCGCTTGTCTTACTCTTGCGGATAATAATTCTATATAGCACTGTAAATTTGAGCTTAGATACACAAATAAAAGTAGTAATAGCACATACCTGTGATGCGGCAGTTTTAGTTATTCTCTGCAACATTACTCCTCACTCTCCACCTAAAAATATTTCGTAGTCCAGCACAGAATTCCTAATCAACCGTCCAATTATTATTAGTTACAACGGTAGTAGTAATACTACTATTCTTATGTAATAAGTTGTATTGAAAGGTAGAAAATGAAGAATTCAGAGGGAAAACAAAAATGTATAAATACATTTTTCCCAACCCTTTGAGCACTCTCCGACATAAAAAATAATGTGTTTCTTCCCCTTTGTTTAAGAATACCTATATAACATACAATCTCTCTGCTCATAGTTTTTTATGCATTTGGCACCGTCTTCATTATTTGAAGGGTATCACCACTGAATATACATCAAAGTGCATCATGGGGTATATTCATCATCATACAGATTCTTTAAGCTTATAAAAACTACATGCGTATTACCACAAAATATAAAAAGTATTCGATTCACAGCGAAAAAAAACTACACAATACGCGGTCTAGACCGTTTGCATTCAAGATAAACAATAACAAGTTGTATCTAATATATTTTTGTTTATGTTTTCTTCTGTTTACTGTGACGAGGAGAAATGATAGAATTCGTCTCCACAACTTCCAAAACTCCAAGACTCCTCCAGCTATCAGGGTGGCATTACATTATTGTGAGCGTTATCGGTTTTTTTTGGTGGCTTGGTGGCAAAGTAGGGCTGCGAGCCCTTGGTCCTCCTACGGCGGAGCTTTGGGTTTCCTCTTATTTATTACTTTGTTCCCTGCCTTCAACCTGCGTATGACGTCCCAACAGAAATTCTAAGGAGACGATAGGAAACTGATGAAATCACAGAAGGAGTCATGATCATTGTAATTTTCCCTTATGGTATGCTTGTAGCTGACTGCCATGCTTGCTCACCAGCTTTCTGAAAATTGAATTGTGGCTATTGAAATAGAAGACGACATTAATGTCATTAGCATCACTCAATTTAGTCCGCTCAAGTGCCCCATTGTAGCAGTCCATGTAAATTTAGAGCACAAACATATTCCCAGCATTATATTCCTTTACAGAAGGTACTCTACCTGTCTGTAATCGTAATCCCATGAGGACTTTCTGACCCATTTGAAAGGATTTTAGCAGAAACAACCTTTATGTGAAAACCAATTATTTATTGTGGAAAATTTAAGTAAGTATTTAATAATGGCCTCAGGTAGGTTCGAAATGGAAGTGAGAGCTCTAGAGACAACTTTGCATTGTTATAATTAACTTATGAGTAAATTTAAACTTTAATACCGTAACCCATCATCTTGTGAAAGTGCTCTTCATTTCGATAGTAATGAGCTCGGAATAATGGTCATTCAAAAAGATTAAGAAGTCAAAATCTTACAAGCAAAGCCATTTCGGTTTTTCAGCAACATATTTGGGATATAATTATCGTTTCCAACTCTAATTTCTTACTCATTCTCACCTAAACTTTACAACTTTTAAAATCCTAGGCAAAAACATTAAAAAATACTATTCTTAATTGTCATTCCAAAGTCCTTATCTGCAGCAATTAAAGTGACGTCCTGAGTGGGTCTGTATTATTGTCCAGAAGCATGAGCGGAAACGTTGATACCTAAATGCATTCGAGTGTGTGAAGGGAGTCAGATAACGTTTTTAATAGAAGGAATAATATTATACTAGTTGAAATATTGCCTGAGAATCGAAAGTAAATAGATCGGTATATGATGATGATAAATGTGTGGATTCAAAAGAATTCGAAAAAGTGGAGCCAAAGACATAAAACATTTGAAAATTTTCACGATATGACATTAGTTGAAGTTTTAAAAGCAAAATGGAGTCATGCCCGTCTATATCTCCAATGTTTGTCTGCCCTTTAAGATGCTTTTGGGTCAGACGAGAAACCGTGAGGAGTTGTAGGTTTCTGCTTGTTGGCATGCATAACTTGTCTATCTCCCGTGGCTTAAGAGGTTTGTTTTCCTCTCTCTCTCTCTCACACACACACACTCGTTTCCTTTTTCCCGATGATATAAAATGCAATGTGATGCGATGATAATTCAATGCATCATAGAATGCATTATCGCTAACTTGCATTGAGATAGTAGCATGACTTGGAATGCGGTGTTTCTCTATGATGCTCCACCGAAAAATGGAAAATGTTTCCAATTTTGTCAGATAAATATATTGTATGCATGTTGAAGCTAGTAATCACACAGTTGGAACAGACATATGGCATTTTGAGGAACTGGCGTGATATTTTATGCAGCGGGTATTGAGTCTCTCTCTCTGGTTTAGTATTTATACACCAACAATAAACAGTCACTAAGTCCCATTTTAAGTATACGTGTATATATTGTTGGACATTTTAACTTAAAAAAAGAAAAATTACTCAGTGCTGTCAAGAGTCAAGAAAACAAAGGGAAGAAGGATGGTTAAGTCAGAGAGAAGAGAAGAATGGAATGTACAAGAAAAGAACGGAATTCATATACATAATCGGAACTGGAGAAGAGGATGCAAAAAGACCGAAAGAGAGAGAGAGAAAAAAAAATCTATCCATCCCTTTTCGCTTTTTTATAGCAAACACATGCACAAAAAATACGGATGCATCTACAACGCGAGAGCAAATACGCTCGACGCCGAGACATTAGGACAGGAGAAGATGTGTTGATGTTGCTTTGCAATGCTCCATTTACTCACTTTTAAAAGTCCTTCAACTCAACTCACTCAGTTTCTCTCTCACACTCACTCAAGATATTACCATTATTGCCCCTCTATTTATCGCCGTTTTGCCGTTCGTGTTGACGTTTCTCAAGTGAGTTACGAGAGTGTAGAAATAATGTATATTGGACTCAACGACAAAACACAACGAGATCTGTCCCATTATGGCTCACATTACTATTTACTACTTACATACTTTCCTTCACAATGTTACAAACTCCGTTTTTTATTGTAAGAAAATTTTAAGACATGAATGCAGACAACAAGAAACACGTATACATCCACACACACACATTATGCAACATGAATTGTAATAAAGATTGGAACAAAATGTACATATAATGTTTATAGCTTAATGGATCTACTTTATTGACGGTTGACGTTTGGCTGAACAATTGTCATGTAAAGTTATCTAGCATTCCAGCAGATTCACAGTGTGGGCTTGCTTTACAAAATATAAAAAAGGATAAATTGACGATGAGTCAAAGAAGAAAAACATCGCGTGTTTCTATTATGCTCCATGATGACACAATATGGTTGAAGAATTCTTACAACTTTTGAGGAAACCAAACCGAAAGGTTTTTTCTTCTTCATACATTATTTATTCGTACTAAATCCGGTACAAAGTACACAAGAAGAAAAATCACTTTCAAACTCATATTTTCTATCTCACAATAGAGGAATCGAAAATACGAATTTGCAGCTTCCTCTTGAGGCTAGGCTTTTATTGTAGTTTATCGGATAACGCTTATATTTGAAATGTGGTTGTATAGCCTCATTGTTTACAAAGTTAAAGTCATTCATTTTGTAACTTAAATCTTAATGATTGACAGCATTTATTTGATGATAAGTTGGAAAAAAAAGTAGCTTACTTGTCATGTAGATGTAAGAATGTTTGTGCATTGTTTTACTTGCTTACTTGATTCTTTTGCGTAATGTATTAACTACTATCAATTCAAGCCATTGAAGAAAAAAGAGGTTTTAAAACGCTCAAAAATTCCATAACGGATAATGCAACAAAGTCACAGATAAATGGTATGTTGTTTTGTTTTATAGCTGCAGGCATAAACTGCAAAGGTAAAAGAAATTCGAAACAGTACATTGTTTGTAGGAACATAAAAAGCATAAAAATTTTAATAGCACTAAGCCACACTCATCTTGTTCAAGAAAAGTGACATGTCTGGGTAGTAATGCGCTATAAAGCAATAAAAGGCATGTCCAATATTGTTTTCAAATGTACAATGCAAACTCACGATCAACCAACTACAGTGAAGTCCTTCTGCAGGTTTCATGACTTTCATGTATGTTTTTTTTTCTTTGCTTAAACTTACTACATTGTACTGAAAGGAGTGATGGTAACGCCATGTTTGTACATTAAGAAACTGCCTCTGGGGTTGAAACAGAATCGAGTTCTCTAATCCTGCCAGTTGCGGTGCGTGCTCCATCTTCAACAAAGTTTCCTGAACTACCATCCGTTTGGGTTGCATTCACCTTCAGCCTCAACAAAAAAAATGGTTTTTCTTTCGTGATAATGTAATATTATGTTTAAAAAATCTTTTTGATGAATATTTATGGAATGTAGTGGCCATATTGACCATTAAAATGAATACATTTCGTGATTTTATCAAATCATGTGACTTGACAAATTCTATATTCAAAAGCTTGTTGAAAATTTGAAAGTTTTTGATCCAC
>JAQIXW010001420.1:0-19525 GCA_034700685.1 Willowsia buskii | reverse complement strand
AGAATAGTTCTGGGGGCATGAGAGGATCCAACCATCAAGCACACACGAACAAAGAAAAAGGCAGCATTTTGTGACATTCTGGATATTAAAAATGTTTCAAGGATCCGCTGGCTGACGTACATTTGCTGTATTGCGTTGAACGCTGTACGTATTCATGCGAATCGAAGGATGCAATTTGGCAGAAACAAATACGTAGTCAAACATGACATTCTAATCTGACAATCATTCGGTTTGTCCTGTCAGTTAAACTTAATGGTAGATCGTGATATTTTTATACAGTTTATATAAATAAACACTTATAGTTTGGCTACATGGTAACCCGTTATCGCACCATTATTGAGTACGCATTGATGTTTTACGTAAAGAATTTGCTCACGTGCAGAAGCAGGAACTATAAAATGATCAGTTGTCATTTATGTTAACAGCATGAAACACAGATAGAACTAATCAAGTATTGAAATAATTTAAAAATAAAAACTCTGTTTAAAGTGTATCCCAAATATCTTTAATCAATTTTTTATTACTTTTCAAAAATCAAAAAATCTTTCACTATATCACTTAAGAGCAAATATTTTATAAAAACGATCAATATGAAAGTCTACTTCATATTGGCTATATTTGGGGCCTACTTTCTTGAGGCCTCAAGTTCTCAATTGCCAAACTTCACGAATCCAGTTTACGTATCCCAAACATTATACGACAGCACTATACAACGAGTGGGAAGTCATTACTTCATGTGTATAACTTACGACAAGTCAATAGATATTCTTAAAAGTGAATTTTTCACATCATTTCGATATGCCGAGAGCCAAACTATTTACAATCTCCCAACCGGATACGATCGAGCCTTGAGATGTCACATGATGGAATTTGATGGCCAGCAATTTCTATACTTCTCAATGCGAAATAGCTTCAGTCCTGCTACAATGTACGTGATGCAATTACTCGACCCAGAGAATCCTCTAGGACTTTGGAGTGCACCAACACCAATTCTGGAAAATCTTTGGAATACCGAAGCCATTCATGGTAACGTACTCAAACACAACAACAATCTTTATTTCTTATGGGCAGACACACACAATGCGACTGAAGGCTCGATCTACATTGCACCGATGGAAAACCCAACAAAAGTTGTACAGCCCTTTGTCGTGCTTACAACGGCAACAGAAACTTGGGAATGCGCAGGATACTGTACAAATGAAGCACCTGCATTTATCCACAACAGGGGCACCACATACATGGTATTGACCGCTGGCAACCCTTTGAATCCAGACTCATGTCTTACCTACATGAGCATTGGACTGAATCAAGATCCTCTAAACGTTTCAAGCTGGACATCAGCATCAGGCTGCGTTTTTGGGAGAAATGATAACGAAAATGTTTACGCTCCCACCCACGCAACCTTCACAACAAGTCCAGATGGCACTGAGACATTTATGATGTATCATGCTCATGACACCACTACAGATATAGAAAGTCGACAGGCAAGGATCGACAAAGTTGATTGGGACACTAGAAATGGGATGCCAATTTTTCCTCAACCTCATGGATTCAATCATCCTCAGATACGTCCCAGTGGTGAGCCGGAGATGTTTACAAATCCGATTCAGGAGGAACCCAGGAGGCAATACGAAATATTTAGGATGGATAATACGTATTACCTCATATCACTTGACAATTCAACCGCGATTGTAGTTTATGAATCTGAGAATCCTCATGACTTTCAAGCGGCAGAGGCAATACCAATTTATAGGTATGTATGGCCCTTAATTCTTTTTTATACTTTATGGCGAGAAATAATTTTCACTGCGCAGCAGGCATGGCACGCGGGGTTTAAATCAAGGGGGCATACTCATTAAAACCCGGGATTTATTGGGCCACTTGTCGTTCTTACCTGCCAAAAGTACTCCCGTATATAGATATGCATAAACCCCTAAAACCCATTAAAACCCATTAAAACCCATTAAAACCCATTAAAACCCATTAAAACCCATTAAAACCCAATAAACCCAATATAACCCAATATAACCTAATAAACCCAATAAAACCCATTAAGCCCATAAAAGGCCTGGGTTTTGGGAATTATTATAAAAACGCTGGATTTTGGGTTTTATTATAAAAACCCTGGATTTTGGGTTTTATTATAAAAACCCCGGGTTTCCGGGTTTTACTATTGAAACCCTGGGTTTTTGCCTTGCCTGCTGCATAGGTCTAGTTGTAACTTGATTTTTTTATTTTTTTAAGCGAGTTATTTTTTCCAATGAACACACATATCTACGAAATGGACGGAGAACTGCATATGTACTTCTCTTGGTCTGCTGATTATCTACACACATTGAAGCAGTACCATGTGAAAGCTGAAAATTCATCAAATCCCACTGGACTTTGGACAAATACAACACAAGTAACAATGCCAACTGACGTTTGGGATCATGAAGCAGAATACAGTGCAATTATGGAGCACAATAATAACCGCTATTTTGTATGGTCTGGTCGACCTGACTCACGTTCAGCCTACAAAACGTACATAGCTAGGATGACAAGCCCAACAGTAGTCGTTCCCCCGGTGGTACTTCTAAGAGAGCCAATTCTTCCGTGGGAGTGCAACGGTAGATGTAGCAACATTGTATCCTCCTTTCTCTATAAAAATAATGTCACTTACATGGTCTTTGGAGCAAGCTCTAATGGACATTGCACCTTGTCATACATGAGCATTGCATCTGGGAAGGATCCATTGATTACTTCTAACTGGGTAATTGCCAGAGGGCCTGTGTTTACCGGAAGTGTAGAAGAAGATGTTTATGATACTTGTCACGCCAGATTTACTACCAGTCCTGATGGAACAGAAACTTGGATGCTTTACCGGGCAATGGACAGCGCTCAGTTTCACAAACCCAGACTGGAAAAAATTAGCTGGGATGAGACTGGTAGTCCAATATTTTCAAAGGCTCATGGTTATGATCATCCTCAGCCTGTACCAAGTTCATCAGAGTTTTTTCGCAATCCCATTTTTGATGAGAATTCAGCCACAATCAGCGATTCGAGTGTTTTTAAGCTTGGAGCCTTTTACTACATGACTTTGTCAGAACATGACAGCTCAGAGATAACAGTCCTCAAGAGCGGAAAGCTCACTGATTTCAATCGAGCTGAAAGGATAACAGCTTACAGGTAATCAGTTTACGCTTATCTCTTATTTTTAATTTGGACATAATTGACATTTGCAAATTTATTATGCAATTTTTAGCGCACCACAAGGATACACAGATATTCGGGGCAGTGAAATGCACGAGATTGGTGGACAACTGTATATTTATTTCACAATGCAAAATGAAGCCCATCAGCATCAAATCTACGTCATTCAAGCAATCAGTCCTGATGACCCAATGGCAGATTGGAGTCCTGAAACTAGGCTGACCAAGGATGGCCAGGACTCCTCATTTTTTCCATCAAAACTGAAGCATAATGATAAGCAATTTATTGCATGGTCATCATTTCATCCCAACACAAGTCATTCTGGTATTTATCTGGCTGAGATGGAGAATCCAGTTTCGGTTTCTGAAAGGGTCCTATTGTTAGCGGAGCCTGTAGAAGATTGGGAATGTGCTGGTGGGTGTGCCAGTGAAGCCCCCTCTTTTGTATATGAAAACGGCATTGCCTACATGGTTTACAATGTGGGGACTGCGTGCAACTCAGGATATGGTCTGACGTATATGAGCATTCAAAGTGGAAAGGATCCTATGACTCTTGCAAACTGGTTCAAAGATTCAGGTCTTGTGTTCGGAAGTAATCGAGAGGAGAACGTTTACTGTACTGGACATGCTTCATTTACAAAATCTCCAGGTACGAGTTTCTTGATGTATATTTTTTATTAAAAAGAAAGTTTATAAGTGCTAATAAACTATTATGTATATTTTAGATAACAAGGAGACCTGGATGCTATATCATGCAAGTGATACAAACAATAGCACAAATGATGTCAAAAACGTAAGAATCGAGAAGATAAGTTGGAGTGAAGAAGGGACTCCAAGGTTTCCTATGGCAAATGGATATGAAACCCCTCAAGTAATTCCTGCTCGACAAAAATTTCATTGAAAATACTGTTGCTTCTCAGTTTTTATTCTGTATTTAAAAAACTTCAAAATATTATGTGAATATACATGAATACCTATAAAGGATAAGCAATACAATATTGTTTTTTTTCTTCTGCAAACACTAAAGTGCTTTCTTTACCATAATAAGTCATAATGCATTAGTATCAAATGCATCATAAATAGAAAATTAGCAATTTTATATTGAAAAAATTATGCATTAACAGATAACTCCAAAGTTGGAGGTATTTTTATATATAAATATATGGGCACAAAATAAGAATATCACCATTACTATTAATATTTCTCATTGGAAATATAAATCAAATCAACGGAACAAAAACAATTAGAAATAATTGAAAATATTAATCAAGGAAATGGAACAAACCACAAAACCAATTATGAATAATTGGAAACAATAATTAAAACAATGAAAGCAAAACAATTTTATTAATTCTTTGTTTTTCTGGTTTAAGATCTGATTTTTAAAAGCAATTTAATTTTATTGAGTGGAAAGCATTCTCCCAATTCTAAACGACTGAGCCACATGTAGTTCCGTAATACACGTTTTATTAGCAGTGGTGTCCTTAAAACGTAGTCTGTCTATATTTTTAATAGTTACAGATGGTAAACAAATGTAATACGCTTTCGCTTTGAGGGTACTGCCATATTTTAAAGGTAAACTTACGCTTGTTTTTTGTAAATATTAAAAAGATGCAGTAGTAGCTGTACGATTACGATTTGATTTTTACTTCTTACTCTTATTAAAATAAGTATACGGTAGAAAGATATAGAAGATATAGCAATAAATTAAAAGCAAGCAATGCAAATATTTGTCTTCCAACAATTTTTTTTCTCAGTACCCAATTAACAGCAAAATATTAATACTATACTCTATGATGTTTCTATAAAGGTTAGATGTTGTTGCCTTTTCAAAAACAGTTATCCCGTAGTAAAATGATATTGGCTCTTGGGCTTTCAGAAGTCTTCTCCAAATCAAATATTTTTTTCTTGTCATAAATGTTCCAGTTTGGAAATCTTGTAATGTTTTACCATTCCAATGGTGCAATAGTTGCCTACTAAATTCATCACACTCTGTAGCCATCGGTAAAGTTGCGAACATAACTACATAACAAATTCCGCCAAAAAACACAGCCGCTATGTATATTTCAATTGGAAGGATATTAAAACACCTGATTGCAACAATATTGCAAACAATCATAACTAGTGGTCCTAGAAACACCAAGACTCCTGAAATATATTGAAAAGACGTATGTCCCACTTTGCGAATGTACTGGAGCTGCTGATATTTAAATATGGAGTCCATTCCAGGAGGTAATGATTTAAATATGCGGAGACATTTCATGTACGTATCAAAATTGACCATCTCCATTACAAAAATAACAGATAAAATCCTGCTGACTTCCAGAGTGGTCCATTGAACAAGAACATATCTAAGCACTGACATCACATTTCTCTGAAAAGATGTTAGTACCCAGTCTCTAGTTGCTAGTGTCACTGGATCATATAGGAGAAGTATACCGAATGGAGCCACTAAAATTCCTGTGCATATCACTGTGACGGCGAGTAAGTTTATTAAAATGCCCAATTTATCTACAGATTTCTCCCTTTGAAGTAGCTTTGCAATCTCTGTAATGAAATTAATTATTATTATAATTGGCTTGTTTATATGAGATATTAAATGAATACGAAAAATTTTTACTTAAAATTTACCCTTTTTAAGGAGGTACATGTGTCCAAAATTGATTTCATATCTTCTCTTCAATCTGCCGCAAATTCCGTCAAATTCGTCGAAATATTTGAAAAGCATATTTAAGCTTTGTACAAGTTCATCCGCACAAGGATAAATGATCATACTCAAGCATATGGAGGTAAACGGGGCTAAAGTATTTGCCAATGTACACAGTAATTCGGGAACTGATAATGCGTTCGAATTAAAAATAAATTTAATAATTACATTTATACCACACAGAAACACAGTAGCTACGACAACAAACGAACAAAACAATGGAATCAAGGTTTTGTTATTCTTTTCCACAACAAAACTACGGGTTTTGATGTCAGAATTAATTATATATCTGTACAACAGCCTGTTAAAGGTCACTTTGCTAAACTCGCAAGCTTTCCACATTAACGAGGTCGACATTGTTTACTGCTTTGGATACAAGTTAAAAACTGAGCTAATGTCGCTAAAGTAATAACGTAATATTCAAAGTGAGTTATCGTACGGAGTACGTTTCTACTGTTGCTTGCATAGAATGTATCCTTAGAAATGAAATGGCGACTAACCAGACTAGGGCTAGTTGGAAAGTTTTAGGGTACCTTGTCAGCAGTTGAAAACAGTTTTTTGGTCTTTTAATAGATATATGATGTCAAAATTATGAATTTTTAAATTCGATTAAATGTTGGCTTTAATAGGAACATACATGAAGTTTTGCAGCAGAAACATGTAAATTGGTAAATTTGACCCTCAAAATTTTTAACTTTTTTAAACTTTTTGTTTGTGTGTGTGAAATATCATTGTCCAGGGTGCACGGTGGGCGGAAATACACTATAGCAGAAAAACCACTTTCAGAAAGCTTACAAAGATTCTGAACTATTAACTTGTTATTATTGGAAATAATAATATAATCAATGAAGCAAAAATAATTATAAATATTTGAAAGTTTTAAACAAATGAATGCAACAAAAACAATATGAAATAATTGGAAAGAATAAGCAAAACAATGCAACAAAAGCAATTTGAAGTAATTGGAAATAGTAATCAAAATAATAGAACATTGCCGAGACAAATTATTCCACAGGGAACCAATTACAACGAGATTAACTATTTTCTTACGAATCCATCTGAACTGTGACGATGGCTAAACTCTAGGAATAAAAATTGGATCATTTCTTGTCAAGCTGAAGGATTCCATACCAAAAACTAACACAAGCGGAATTTGCAACATCCCAATAAAAGTAATTTTCTCATTAGTACAACCTTTATTGCACAATGTAAATCAATTTGCAGACATTGAATCAGCCAGTCTGATTGAAAAAAACACATACCTATGCATTTTCGTATTAAATTTATAGGGCATTATTCATTTAAAAAATTAAAACATTAACCAAAATATTTGCAAAAATTGAATCCATGTAATCCGCATACGTCATTTTATCAATTATTGGTTTTTCTCGTTTAAAATCTAATTTTCTAAAGCAATTAAATTATATTAAATTATAATATATTAAATAGATAAGTGGAAAGGTCTATCTATATCCCTATATCATCCTTAAACTTGTTTCTATAATTAAGGGTTTGCTTACTCTAAAATTTCGTTTTCTTCTGTGAAGTATAGAAACAAAAATTTAAATTCCGCATTAAGCTATCGTAATCTCCATAGTTTAGTTGAAGCGCAGAGTTGTCTACATGACACCCTGATATGCTAAACGGGAAGGAATGGTCACACTAGTTTGAATTTGAAATTTTGTGTTTAATTCGAAGCGGTTTTGGTCCCAAAAAATCAAAATATGTAAAATTAGGTAAGCTTGGATTTAATTTTTAGTACTTTTACTGTTATCCATTTGAAAAGAAGAGGCAAGTGAGTTGCCCATTTAATATAAATTTTACGTATGTTTGTAAAGTAAATAAATTACTGCAAACCATGTAATGAACGTTCGAGTATATGTGGTATTGAAGAAGATTGTTGGTCATCTGACTGACATCTCAACGTATAAAAAATTTCACACATTTCAAAATGAAATTTTTAGTATTGCTTTTGACATTATCAATTTTAAACAAAACCATATGATAGTAAGTAAGATAATATTAAATGAGGTTTATTAAGATTTTAATTAAACAGAAATGGAAGACGGGATCACATGTAAATAGTTACGTAAATATATTTATTACTAGCAGTTGTGTTTTTATAAATATTTACAAATGATAAGGAAAAGAAGTACGCTTTCGCTTTGAGGGTAATGCTATATTGTGAAGGTAAACTTAAGCAATATTAACAATATTTTTTCTTAGTACCCTATCAACAACAAAATATTAATACTATAGTCTATAATGTTTTTAAAGAGATTGGATGTAGTTTTCTTTTCAAAAACAGCTATCCCGTAGTAAAATGATATAGGCTCTTGGGCTCTCACTTGTCGTCTCCAAATCATGTATTTTGTTCTTGTCATAAACGTTCCAGCTCGGCAATGCTGCAAGGTTTTGTTGTTCCAATGACGGTGCAACAGATGCTTACCAAATTCATGACACTCCGCAGCTAAAGGTACAGTTGCAAACATAACTGCATAACTAATTCCCCCAAAAAACGATTTCCTCCCTGGTGGTAACGATTGAACTCTGCGAAGGCATTTCATATACGTATCAAATTTGACCATCTCTATAGCAAAAATAACTGAGAAGACCATACTAGTTCCTAAATGGAGATACCAAATGGACCCGCAAGTAATCCATTGAAGATCAGTGTGACAACGAGTAAGTTTATCAAAATGCCTAATGCATCCACAGATTTATCCGGTTGAAAGAGCTTCACAATTTCTGCAAAAATAATAATCAATATTATTATCGACTTGTTTATTCGACTTATTAAATATTTTTAATTGGAAATTTACCCTTTCTAAGCAGGTACAGGTGTCCTAAATTGATTTCACATCTTCTTTTAAGTTTGCAGAAAATTCCGTCGAATTCGTGGAAATATTTAAATAGCAGATTTAAGCTTTGAACTAGCTCATCTGCACATGAAAAAGTAATAATACAGTACAGTACTAAGGCTTAAGGAGGTAAATGTAGTGAAAGTATTTGCCAATGTACAAAGTTATTTGGAAAAGGATATTTGGTACGGATTGAAAATAAATTTTGAGATTGTATTGATACCACAAAGAAATATAATAGCAAGGATAACAAATGAGCCATACAATGGAATAAGTTTTTTTAATTTTTTTCTCCAAAACAAAACTCGGGGTTTTCATATACGGGATAAATATATATTTGTACAATAATAAGTTGTAGATAGTTTTGCTAAAATTACAAGCTTTCCACGTTAAAGGAGTTGACATATTTAACTGCTTTGGAGATATGTAAGTTAAAAACTATGCTAATGTTAGAGTTTACGATATATTTTTTTAAAGTCGTATTGTCAACTTAAAATCAGAAACAAAAAAACCACAAGAAATCGAAAATAATAATTAAGATAACGGACAAAAAACAATAAAAAATAATTAGAAATAAAAATCGAAACCAAGAAAAAAACAATTAAAAATAATCAAAAATATTTATTAGATTTACACAATAAAAACAATTAAAAATATTTGGAAATAAAACTCAAATATATATATATACAAGAAATTTTCTCTTAGTACCCAATTAACAACAGAATACTTATAGTATAGTTTATAATAATTGTATAAACATTGGATGTAGTCGTATTTTCAAAAACAGCAACTCCATAGTAAAATGATATAGGCTCTTGTGCTCTCACAAGCTTCCTCCAAATCAAATAATTTTTTCTTGTCATGAAACTACCATTTTGACAATCTTGTAATGTTGTACCATTCAAATCGAGTAATAGCCGCTTACTAAACTCATGACACTCCGCAGCCATAGGTAAAGTTGTGAACATAACTGCATAACTGATTCCCCCAAAAAACGCAGCCGCTATGTATATTTCAGTTGGAAGGATTTTGTAAAACCTGATTACAATAATGTTGCAAACAATCATAAGTAGAGGTCCTATCAACATTGCATCTCCCGCAATATATTGTGTAGGTTTATGTCCCACTTTGCGAATGTACTGAAGTTTCTGATATTGAAACATGGAGTTCATTCCTGGAGGTAAAGATTTAATTCTAGGCAGACATTTCATATAGGTGTCAAATTTGACCATTATCATAATAGAAATAACTAACAAAATCCTGGTCACTTCTAGAGTGTTCCATTGAAGAAGAAGGTATTTAACCACTGCGAAAATATTTCTCTGGAAAGGTGTAAGCTCCCAGTCTCTAGTTGCCAATGTTATTGGATCATATTGGACGAGTAAACAAAATGGAGCCAAAAGTATTCCTACGCATATCATTGTTACAGCGAGTAAGCTTATTAAAATGCCCAATGTATCCACACATTTGTCCCGTTGAAGTAGCTTCACAATTTCTGCGAATTAATTATCAAAATTAATATATAATTGCTTATACGAATAATTAAATATTTCATAATTGGAAATTTACCGCTTTTAAGGAGATATAAATGTGATAAATTGATATCGCTTCTCGTTTTCAATTTGCCGGAAATTCCGTCGAATTCATCAAAATATTTGAAAAGCAGATTTAAGCTCTGGACTAGCTCATCCGCACACAAAAAAGTAATTATACTAATGCTAATTGCTAAAAACATCACTAAAGTATTTGCCAATGTACAAAGCAATTCTGGAACGGATATTGCGTCCGGATTGAATATAAATTTTATGACCACATTGATACCTGATAGACTTGTAATGGCGAAAACAGCAAATGAACAATACAATGGAATCAGTTTTCTCTTGTTTTTCTCCACAACGAAGCTCCTGGTTTTGACATTCGAATTAATTAAATACCTGTACAACAGTCTATTATAGGTCACCTTGCTAAACTCGCAGGCTTTCCACATTAACGGAGTCGACATATTTTACTGCTTCTGATATTTTTAATTAATAATTAAGGTTTTGTGTGAGTTTGCAATTTAATATGTTTAAAAAAGTCGTTTACTTTATATCCTAGTCTTATTCTACTATGTGTTAGTTAACAAGCAGAAGTCTTTTCCCGTGTTGCTTATGTGAAATATAGCTTTAAATTGCGATAACGACAAAAGTTAGGCTATTTCGGTAATCTAAAATAGCTTGTGAGCTAGTTGAAAACTTGTTTTGTAACTTGTTTTTAAAAAACAATTATTTTTGAGTGTTCTCAGAAAAAATGTGTAATTTGGTAAATTTTAAAATGAAAGTTTTAATTTTTTATGCAAGATAATGTAGCACCATCAAAAATATTGGAATTCATGTTTCTGAGATTCTAATACTCCTGAATATGCTCAGGTCAGTTGTATTATAGGTGCAAAATTTTTTAAATACAAAATTATGTATCAGTTTTTTTTACACAAATGGAATAAAATTTGGCATTTATGTGAAATATGATGGTCTAGAATGGTTTGGGGGACCTCAGAAATCAAAATGATATTTCATATTTTGAATGAAAGCCTCTATTACGCAGTTAACTACCCTATTACACGAAAACTGCATTCTGAGACGTTGAATTCTGAACTATTATTGCTTCAATTTGCAGATTTGATTAAAAAACGTAATTTATTTTGTTTAACCAAAAACTCTTTTATTTCCTACACAGGTTTTTGTATATAATGGTTCGCATACACCAAATTTTCTCTTCTATGAAATATATTAACAAATTTTTTTATTTCTGCACTGAACCATAAGTTACTCAAATTTTAGAATTGTCAACTTGGCGTTTATAATTCAAATTTGAAAATGAAAAAATTTGCGGTTCAAATCTCTTCATTTGCATATTACTGGTGGGAAGTCCCTTATGCTTAAATACAGAACACGTGGCCGCCCATCTGTAATTGAAAAACTCCTATCTCGGATAATCTAAAGTTACATAAGACTTATTGCAATCCTAAAAATACATACGTTAAAAACAAATAGAAAAAAAACTCGTCTAAAATGGGAGTCGAATTCGATTAAAAATTCCTAATCTAGGCCAGCATGGATAAAATTGATAGTATTGGACAGATTAATTATTAATTAAAAGTTTGGAAAACTGTCGATATGGATTTGTTTTTTTAGTATTTTTACTGCCATCCATGCTTCCAGCAGTTAAAGGAAATCAACCTGAGTTGGTAACATTATAAAACTGGACATTTCCATATAGTGATGTTTTACATGGTATTTAATATAAAATTTATCTATGCAAACTTAATTAATGAGTGAATAACTGTACAGATTTGTAACGCTCATATAAGATTTCCAAGGCTCTTAACTTAATTTTTTGGTATATTTATTTCACTTAGTGTCCATAGAAAATATTGAATATATCAATAAAATATTATGAAAAGTGCCTACTCAAAATATTGCTATGCTACTGTTCACTCCTGACCCCGACTTGATAAAAAATTTGCTAGGAAAGTGAAGTTTACTATTCTTAAATATCCACACTTTTATTATCTACACGAAGTCAAGATGCAGTAACAAACCATACAGTACTAAGATGAGTGAACTTCGTGTATTTTAGTGCGTATCAACTATTGCCATTGTTGATGTTATAAAATATTTTTGTAACATAATTTGTATTTATTAACAAAACATTAGTAGAAGTTTCTAAAACATATTTTTCCTTCTTACCAATACAAAAATTGTCTTATTCGTAAATTTTCGACAAAAATTGAACATAAAGCAGTCACTTTAAAGTAAAAAATATATTTCTAACAGCAAATCTTCTCTAAAGGTCAGTACCCAATTAACAGCAGAATACTTATAGTATAGTCAATGATACTTGTATAAAGATTGGATGCAGTCGTCTTTTCAAAAACAGCAACCCCATAGTAAAACGATATTGGCTCTTGAGCTCTTACAAGTCTTCTCCAAATCAAATAATTTTTTCTTGTCATAAAAGTTCCATTTTGACAATCTTGTTTTATTTTACCATTCCAGGAGTGCAATAGTTCCTTACTAAACTCATGACACACTGCAGCCAAGGGTAGAGTTGCGAACATAACTACATAAGCAATCCCTCCAAAAAACATAGCCGCTATGTATATTTCAATTGGAACAATTTTGTAAAACCTGATTACAATAATGTTGCAAACAATCATAATTAGTGGTCCGATGAACACTAAAACTCCTGCAATATATTGTATCGGCTTATGTCCCACTTTGCGAATAAACTGGAGTTGCTGATATTGAAATATCGAGTCCATTCCTGGAGGTGAAGATTGAATTCTTCGGAGGCATTTCATATACGTGTTTAACATGACCATGATAATTATAAAAATATTTGAGAAAATCCTGGTCACTTCCAGAGTGTTCCATTGAATAAGTAAGTATCTGAACAATGCCAAAATAATTCCTTGATAAGATGCAAGTGGCCAGTGTCTAGTTGTCAGTGTTACTGGATCAAATTGAGTGAGTATACCAAACGGTGCCAAAAGTATTCCTACGAATATCATTGTCACGGCGAGTAAGTTTATTAAAATGCCTAATGCATCCACAGATTTGTCCCGTTTCAGTAGCTTCATAATTTCTGCGATAAAAATCAACAAATTTTTTTATAATTACTTCTTTTGCGACTTTCTAAATATTCTAAAAATGGAAATTTACCTGTTTTAAGTAGGTCCAAATGTCCTAAATTGATTTCACATCTTCTCTTGTTCAATTTGTTGGAAATTCCGTCGAATTCGTGCAAATATTTGAATAACAGATTTAAGCTTTGGACTAGCTCATCCGCACATACAAAGGTAATTATGCTAATGCTAATGGCCAAAACCGTTACTAAAGTATTTGCCAATGTACAAAGTAATTCGGCAACAGATATTGCATCGGTGTTAAAAATAAAATTTATGACCACATCAATACCTAATAGACTTGTAATGCTAAAAATAGCAAATGAACAATACAATGGAATCAGTTTTCTCTTATTTTTCTCCACAGCAAAGCTCCGGGATTGGATATCCGAATTAATTAAATACCTATACAGCAGTCTATTATAGGTCACCTTGCTAAACTCGCAGGCTTTCCACATTAACGGAGTCGACATTTTTACAGCTTAGGATATTGTAAATTAATAATTAAGCTTATATGTGAGTTTGCTGTTTAATATGTTTAAGACTTAGTCTTATTCAAGGTTAGTTAACAAGCAGAAGTTATTTCCCGTGTTGCTTATGTGAAATATAGCTTTAAATTGCGATGACGACTAAAGTTAGGCTATATGAAATAATCTAAAATAGCTTGTGAGATAATTGAAAACTTGTCTTATAAATTGGTTTTAAAAGCAATTATTTCTGAGTGTCCTCAGAAGAAATGTGTAATTTGGTAAATTTTACACTGAAAATTTTAATCTTTTTATGCTAGATAAATGTAGTACCATTAAACATGTCGGAATTTTTGTTTCTGAAATTTAAATACTCCTGAATATGCTCAGGTCAGTTTTAACACACGTCCAAAATTCTAAAACTACAAAATTATGTATCATCTGTTTTTTTACACAAATGGAATAAAATTTGGCATTTATGTCAAATATAATGGTCTAGAATGGTTTTGGGGGACCTCAGAAATTAAAATGATATTTCATATTTTGAATGAAAGCCTCTATTACGCAGTTAACTACCCTATTACACAAAAACAGCATTTTTGGACGTTGAATTCTGAACTATTATTTCTTCAATTTGCAGATTTGATTAAAAAACGTAATTAATTTTGTTTAGTGCAAAACTCTTTTATTTCCTACACTGGTTCTTGTATATAATGGTTCGCATAAGCCGAATTTTCTCTCCTATGAAATATGCTAACAATTTTTTTTGCTGCACTGAACCATAAGCAAATCAAATTGCAGAGTTGTCAACTTGGCGTTTATAATTCAAATTTGAAACTGTAAAAAATTTGGGGTTCAAGTCTTCTCATTTACATATTACTAGTGGAAAATCTCTTATGCCTAAATTCAGAACACGTGGCCGCCCATCTGCAATTGAAAAACTCCTATCTCCGATAATCTAAAGTTACATAAGACTTATTGCAATCCTAAAAATACATACGTTAAAAACAAATAGAAAAAAAACTCGTCTAAAAAAGGAGTCGAATTCGATTAAAAAATCCTAATCTAGGCCAGTATGGATAAAATTGATAATATTGGACAGATCAATTATTAAACAAAAGATTAGAAAACTGTTAAAATGGATTTATTTTTTTAGTATTTTTACTGTCATTCAGCAGTTAAAGAAAAACAACGTGAGTTGGCTATACTATGAAACTGCGCATTTGTGTGTTTCCTTATAGTGATGTTTTACATGTTATTTAATATCAATTTTATCCATGCAAACTTGATTAATAAGTGTATAATTATACATATTTGCAATACACATAGAAGATTTGCAAGGCTCTTAATAGAAATTTGTTATTGTTAATTATTTCACTGATAACCAAACGAAAATATTTTGCACACTAACTGAATAAACCAGTTGAAAAAGAAAGTCGCTGCAAACATACATGTTAAAAATATAGTCGTCACCATATTGCAAGTTTAAAATAAGTATAATTTTACAGCAATGATTTTCTCAGTATCCAATTAACAGCAGAATGCTTATACTATAGTCTATAATGTTTTTATAGACATTGGATATAGTTGTTTTTTCATAAACAGCAACTCCATAGTAAAATGATATTGGCTCTTGAGCTCTCACAAGTCTTTTCCAAATCAAATAATTTTTTCTAGTCATAAAACTACCATTTTTACAATCTTACAATGTCTTAGCGCTCCAATGACGTTGCAATAGTTCCTTACTAAATTCATGACACTCTGTAACCAAAGGCAAAGTTGTGAACGTAAGTATATAATAGATCCCTCCAAAAAACACAGTAGCAATGTACAATTGAGTTGGAAGGATTTTGAAAAATCGGATTACAACTATATTAATAACAATAATAAATACAGGCCCCATTAACATAGCAACTCCTCCAATATATATGGTAGGTTTAAGACCAACTTTGTAAATATATTGAAGTTGCTGATATTGAAATATCGAGTCCATTCCTGGAGGTAACGTTTTAATTCTGCGCAGATATTTCATATATGTGTGCAACATGACCTCTTCTCTTCAATTACAAAAATTATAAAAATAACTGATAAAATCCTGGTGGCTTCTAGAATGCACCATGGAACAAGAAGGTATTTATGCACTGCCAAAATATTTCTCTGGAATGATGTAAGTGGCCAGTGTCTAGTTGCTAGCGTCCCTATACCATATTGCAGGAGTACAACAATTGGAGCCACAAGTATTCCTATGCATATCATTGTGACGGCGATTAAGTTTATCAAAATGCTCATTTGATCGACAGATTTGTCCCGTTGAAATAGCTTCATAATTTCTGCGATAAAAATTATTTTAAAATATTATAAAACACTTTAAACTAATTATTAAACGGGTTTTTAAAAATTTACCTCTTTTAAGGAGGTACATGCGTCCCAAATTGATTTCACATTTTCTCTACAATTTGTTGGAAATTCGGTCGAATTCGTGAAAGTATTTGAATAGTAGATTTGAGCTTTGAACTAGCTCATCACCACATGAGTTAGTTATCATACTAAGGCTAATGGAGGAAAACGTCACTAAAGTATTTGCCAATGTACAAAGTAATTCTGGAACGGATATTGCGTCCGGATTGAATATAAATTTTATGATCACATTGATACCAAGTAGGCTTACGATCGCAAAAACAACAAATGAACTATAGAATGGAATAAGTTTTTTCTTATTTTTCTCCAAAACAAAGCTCCGGATTTTCGTATCCGAATTAATTATATACCTGTACAATAGTTTATTATAGATCAATTGGCTAAACGCATAAGATTTCCACATCAACGGAGTCGACATTGTTTACTGCTTTGGTGATGTGTAAATTAATTACAGAGATTTTGTGTGAGTTTGTTACTTAATATGTTTTAAAAAGTCGTTAAAATAATAAAGAATTATTTAGCGTTAGTTAAGAAGCAGGAGTATTTTTGCTGTGTTGCTCATAAGAATTATATATTTGAGATGGCAACGCGACTGATGTAAGGTACTGGGATAATCTAAAATAGCATGTGACTCACATGCTCGTTGTGAGCTAGTTTGAAACAACCTGCTGGTCACATTTATCATACTGAAAAAAGAAGAATTTTGAGTTTAATAATAGCTCGTTTTCATAACCCATTTTTTGTGAGTTTTCTCAGGAGATATATGTAATTTGGTAAATTTTACCCTGAAAGTTTAAATCTTTTTATGCTGGATAAAAGTTACACATTCAAACATGTCGGAATTCCTGTTTCTGAGATTTTATTTCTCCTGAGTGCGCTTGTGTCAGTTGTATTACAGGTCCAAAATTTGAAAAGTACAAAATTATGTATCATCAGGTTTTTTACATAATGAAATAAAAATCGGTATGTATGCAAAATATGATGGTCTAGGGTGTTTTTTGTGATCTCAGATATTAAAATGATATTTCATATTTTGAATGAAAGCCTCTGTTGAGTGTTCAATTTGACGTTTAAAATTCTAAGTTGAAAATGTTTTTAAAAAATTTGAAATTAAAAATTACTCATTTACATATTACTGTTGCGAAGTCTCTTATGCTTACAGCACACGTTGCCGCCCATATTTAATTTTTAAACTCTTATATTTTATAATCTGAATTTAAAACTCATAACATTTCTATAAATACATAGGTCAAAAAAATGTAAAAAAAATTCGTCGAAGTTAGCAGTCAATTTCCATTAATAATTCAATGTCTGGGGCAATACGGACAATATTGATATATTAGATAAATTATGTTTGCAAATTAAATAAATGAGTGTATTCTTTGCATTTGCAGCAGTTGATTTGCATAGCTTCTAACAGGAATTTGTTGTTTATTTTACTAATTACAATTGGAAAATATTTTGGATAATAAGCAGTTTATTTATAGAATAAATGCTGCAAGGATTCAGGACTAGTTGTGCACTTGTAAAAACCAAAAAGTAAATTTCGGCATGCTACTCTGTTCTAACGATATTGTTTTATTTTTCAACGGGCCCTCCACGATAATCGTCCAGATGAGTAATTATCCATGCTGGAGTGGCAAGAATGCATACGGACATAAATACGCCGCATGCTACTTTTTCCTAGACATAAAAAAACAACAAATTTTTATAACATTTATAAACATGTTTGTCTTTTGGTTCACTATCATATCCTTCACAAATTTGAAGTCTTTTTTGAACTTCAAAGCACAACGTATTTATACTGTGAAATCTTACATAAAAAGGAATTCGGTTTCGAGGCATCCCAGAAATGATATTGCTTGACTGTTGTGGATAAATTGTCCTCACGGGAACCATGCTCCACGAACCAGCCGACTTCACAAAACGGGGATGAGCAGCTCGTTTCAATAATGGTACAACCATTTTTAATATTCGATTTCTACAAAAATAATTTTTAAAATGTTTTTCAAGGAAAAATGCAACTTGTTAAAATATTATTTTAACCAGTGCTATGTGCATATAATATGGATAGATGAACAGGTAATCAATAACTCATAATTATTTATATGTTATTAGTCCTTATCCGTACACATAAACCATAAATAGAAATCACGATTTCAAAAACGATTAAACTTACAAGCAAAACGGTGCTTACAGAATTTGGAGGTAAGAAAATACCGACCTGAATCACTCTTAATTTTGTCCACACTGCTTCCACACTCTCCAAGTGATTCAATGTACATGTGTAGTTTATTCCTAATTTCGCACCCGAGCTGTGCAATATACACGAGCAACATGACATGAGATAACATACAAATACAGTTATGAAACAAATAACAAGAACTCCACTACATTATCATCAATCATCTTAATCAAACACTTGTGACATTTTACTCGGAATATAACAGATACGCGCATTGTAAATGATGTCCATATATGCATCCAATGCTTCATCATTTGTTTTTGTCAATTCAAATATTGATTATGAACTGAGATATGCTTATCAGCGTTAAAATTATCATTGATTTATTTGCAACATTACATGTTTTATCCCAAATGCCCACGACCAAATATAAAAGATTTTACGTAGCCTAAAATTAAATTCGTTGTGATTTTATTCACATTTTAGCTTTTGTTTGATTCATGTTGAACAATGAATGAATGAATATATGAATATATGTAGCAGTTAACAATATGAAAAAGCGAGAAAACAATGAAAAGTTAATTCCAGTTAACATTTGAGTGATGCTTTTATTTTCATGATATTTTAAAATGTATATTCCTCCAATTAACTTAGCATACACATAATGGACTTTTACTTATGAAATTTTTTATTAATAGGAGTTACCATGTATTTATATTATGTACCTTACTAAGTCTCAAAAACTTGCTGAAAAATTATAAGGCCAGAATGACAATAGTTGCTACAGCTTACGAAAAATATGGGTGTCATAATTGGTCGAATTTTGAATCGACTTCCATCCCCAAAACATGCGGTTTACATGCAAGCTTAACCTTTTTCATATACTTTCTATCCACGACTCTCCTCCAAGCAGTACATTTCCAAGACTTAATTGTTCTTTTACTATATTTATAAACCATTCCTGCCAGAGTTAAAATTAAGCTCCAAAAAACTAAGACTAAAGCAGAGATCCCAAGCATACAAGCCCTAC